>JABWDS010000025.1:12500-35149 GCA_014839685.1 Anableps anableps
GCGAACATTTGTTCGCTTTGGTTTTCATCCTATAACCTAGCCCCTAACCCTACCCTAACCCTAACCCTAAGACCCATTCCAGTCAACTCAGAATGGCCCAAAACGCACCCTGGTAAAGGTCCCACATGAAGCTCCACCCACCCCACACTTAGAACATTTTTTGAACATTTTTCCAAAGGTCTTCGGATATGGACGTGTCAGGTACTGTTGGACTCAGAGGGAGCCCCTGAGCACAGGGAACCTACTCCCAACTCCCTAGCACCTTCCTACTTGGACTTATACTCTGAACAAAAATGAATGGAAGTCTATGGCAGCTATGTCAAAGCAATAAGCCATGACCACCAAACTTTGTGGGTATATTCTATGGGTCCCCCATAGTCTCTGTACCAAGTTTGGTTCAGATGACACGTATAGTTTTGGAGTTATAACAAAGCGAACATTTGTTCGCTTTGGTTTTCATCCTATAACCTAGCCCCTAACCCTACCCTAACCCTAACCCTAAGACCCATTCCAGTCAACTCAGAATGGCCCAAAACGCACCCTGGTAAAGGTCCCACATGAAGCTCCACCCACCCCACACTTAGAACATTTTTTGAACATTTTTCCAAAGGTCTTCGGATATGGACGTGTCAGGTACTGTTGGACTCAGAGGGAGCCCCTGAGCACAGGGAACCTACTCCCAACTCCCTAGCACCTTCCTACTTGGACTTATACTCTGAACAAAAATGAATGGAAGTCTATGGCAGCTATGTCAAAGCAATAAGCCATGACCACCAAACTTTGTGGGTATATTCTATGGGTCCCCCATAGTCTCTGGACCAAGTTTGGTTCAGATGACACGTATAGTTTTGGAGTTATAACAAAGCGAACATTTGTTCGCTTTGGTTTTCATCCTATAACCAAGCCCCTAACCCTACCCTAACCCTAACCCTAAGACCCATTCCAGTCAACTCAGAATGGCCCAAAACGCACCCTGGTAAAGGTCCCACATGAAGCTCCACCCACCCCACACTTAGAACATTTTTTGAACATTTTTCCAAAGGTCTTCGGATATGGACGTGTCAGGTACTGTTGGACTCAGAGGGAGCCCCTGAGCACAGGGAACCTACTCCCAACTCCCTAGCACCTTCCTACTTGGACTTATACTCTGAACAAAAATGAATGGAAGTCTATGGCAGCTATGTCAAAGCAATAAGCCATGACCACCAAACTTTGTGGGTATATTCTATGGGTCCCCCATAGTCTCTGTACCAAGTTTGGTTCAGATGACACGTATAGTTTTGGAGTTATAACAAAGCGAACATTTGTTCGCTTTGGTTTTCATCCAATAACCTAGCCCCTAACCCTACCCTAACCCTAACCCTAAGACCCATTCCAGTCAACTCAGAATGGCCCAAAACGCACCCTGGTAAAGGTCCCACATGAAGCTCCACCCACCCCACACTTAGAACATTTTTTGAACATTTTTCCAAAGGTCTTCGGATATGGACGTGTCAGGTACTGTTGGACTCAGAGGGAGCCCCTGAGCACAGGGAACCTACTCCCAACTCCCTAGCACCTTCCTACTTGGACTTATACTCTGAACAAAAATGAATGGAAGTCTATGGCAGCTATGTCAAAGCAATAAGCCATGACCACCAAACTTTGTGGGTATATTCTATGGGTCCCCCATAGTCTCTGTACCAAGTTTGGTTCAGATGACACGTATAGTTTTGGAGTTATAACAAAGCGAACATTTGTTCGCTTTGGTTTTCATCCTATAACCTAGCCCCTAACCCTACCCTAACCCTAACCCTAAGACCCATTCCAGTCAACTCAGAATGGCCCAAAACGCACCCTGGTAAAGGTCCCACATGAAGCTCCACCCACCCCACACTTAGAACATTTTTTGAACATTTTTCCAAAGGTCTTCGGATATGGACGTGTCAGGTACTGTTGGACTCAGAGGGAGCCCCTGAGCACAGGGAACCTACTCCCAACTCCCTAGCACCTTCCTACTTGGACTTATACTCTGAACAAAAATGAATGGAAGTCTATGGCAGCTATGTCAAAGCAATAAGCCATGACCACCAAACTTTGTGGGTATATTCTATGGGTCCCCCATAGTCTCTGTACCAAGTTTGGTTCAGATGACACGTATAGTTTTGGAGTTATAACAAAGCGAACATTTGTTCGCTTTGGTTTTCATCCTATAACCTAGCCCCTAACCCTACCCTAACCCTAACCCTAAGACCCATTCCAGTCAACTCAGAATGGCCCAAAACGGACCCTGGTAAAGGTCCCAAATGAAGCTCCACCCACCCCACACTTAGAACATTTTTTGAACATTTTTCCAAAGGTCTTTGGATATGGACGTGTCAGGTACTGTTGGACTCAGAGGGAGCCCCTGAGCACAGGGAACCTACTCCCAACTCCCTAGCACCTTCCTACTTGGACTTATACTCTGAACAAAAATGAATGGAAGTCTATGGCAGCTATGTCAAAGCAATAAGCCATGACCACCAAACTTTGTGGGTATATTCTATGGGTCCCCCATAGTCTCTGTACCAAGTTTGGTTCAGATGACACGTATAGTTTTGGAGTTATAACAAAGCGAACATTTGTTCGCTTTGGTTTTCATCCTATAACCTAGCCCCAAACCCTACCCTAACCCTAACCCTAAGACCCATTCCAGTCAACTCAGAATGGCCCAAAACGCACCCTGGTAAAGGTCCCAAATGAAGCTCCACCCACCCCACACTTAGAACATTTTTTGAACATTTTTCCAAAGGTCTTCGGATATGGACGTGTCAGGTACTGTTGGACTCAGAGGGAGCCCCTGAGCACAGGGAACCTACTCCCAACTCCCTAGCACCTTCCTACTTGGACTTATACTCTGAACAAAAATGAATGGAAGTCTATGGCAGCTATGTCAAAGCAATAAGCCATGACCACCAAACTTTGTGGGTATATTCTATGGGTCCCCCATAGTCTCTGTACCAAGTTTGGTTCAGATGACACGTATAGTTTTGGAGTTATAACAAAGCGAACATTTGTTCGCTTTGGTTTTCATCCTATAACCTAACCCTAACCCTAACCCTAACCCTAACCCCTAACCCTAACCCTACCCTAACCCTAACCCTAACCCTAACCCTACCCTAACCCTACCCTAACCCTAACCCTAACCCCTAACCCCTAACCCCTAACCCTAACCCTATAGTTTTGGAGTTATAACAAAGCGAACATTTGTTCGCTTTGGTTTTCATCCTATAACCTAACCCTAACCCTAACCCTAACCCTAACCCTAACCCCTAACCCTAACCCTAACCCTAACCCTAACCCCTAACCCTAACCCTAACCCTAACCCTAACCCTAACCCTAACCCTAACCCCTAACCCTACCCTAACCCTAACCCTAACCCCTAACCCTAACCCTAACCCTAACCCTAACCCTAACCCTAACCCCTAACCCTAACCCTAACCCTTACCCTAACCCTAACCCTAACCCTAACCCTAAGACCCATTCCAGTCAACTCAGAATGGCCCAAAACACACCCTGGTAAAGGTCCCACATGAAGCTCCACCCACCCCACACTTAGAACATTTTTTGAACATTTTTCCAAAGGTCTTTGGATATGGACGTGTCAGGTACTGTTGGACTCAGAGGGAGCCCCTGAGCACAGGGAACCTACTCCCAACTCCCTAGCACCTTCCTACTTGGACTTATACTCTGAACAAAAATGAATGGAAGTCTATGGCAGCTATGTCAAAGCAATAAGCCATGACCACCAAACTTTGTGGGTATATTCTATGGGTCCCCCATAGTCTCTGTACCAAGTTTGGTTCAGATGACACGTATAGTTTTGGAGTTATAACAAAGCGAACATTTGTTCGCTTTGGTTTTCATCCTATAACCCTAGCCCCTAACCCTACCCTAACCCTAACCCTAAGACCCATTCCAGTCAACTCAGAATGGCCCAAAACGCACCCTGGTAAAGGTCCCAAATGAAGCTCCACCCACCCCACACTTAGAACATTTTTTGAACATTTTTCCAAAGGTCTTTGGATATGGACGTGTCAGGTACTGTTGGACTCAGAGGGAGCCCCTGAGCACAGGGAACCTACTCCCAACTCCCTAGCACCTTCCTACTTGGACTTATACTCTGAACAAAAATGAATGGAAGTCTATGGCAGCTATGTCAAAGCAATAAGCCATGACCACCAAACTTTGTGGGTATATTCTATGGGTCCCCCATAGTCTCTGTACCAAGTTTGGTTCAGATGACACGTATAGTTTTGGAGTTATAACAAAGCGAACATTTGTTCGCTTTGGTTTTCATCCTATAACCTAACCCTAACCCTAACCCTAACCCTAACCCTACCCTAACCCTAACCCTAACCCTAACCCTAACCCCTAACCCTAACCCTAACCCTAACCCTAACCCTAACCCCCTAACCCTAACCCTAACCCTATCCTATAACCTAGCCCCTAACCCTACCCTAACCCTAACCCTAAGACCCATTCCAGTCAACTCAGAATGGCCCAAAACACACCCTGGTAAAGGTCCCACATGAAGCTCCACCCACCCCACACTTAGAACATTTTTTGAACATTTTTCCAAAGGTCTTTGGATATGGACGTGTCAGGTACTGTTGGACTCAGAGGGAGCCCCTGAGCACAGGGAACCTACTCCCAACTCCCTAGCACCTTCCTACTTGGACTTATACTCTGAACAAAAATGAATGGAAGTCTATGGCAGCTATGTCAAAGCAATAAGCCATGACCACCAAACTTTGTGGGTATATTCTATGGGTCCCCCATAGTCTCTGTACCAAGTTTGGTTCAGATGACACGTATAGTTTTGGAGTTATAACAAAGCGAACATTTGTTCGCTTTGGTTTTCATCCTATAACCCTAGCCCCTAACCCTACCCTAACCCTAACCCTAAGACCCATTCCAGTCAACTCAGAATGGCCCAAAACGCACCCTGGTAAAGGTCCCAAATGAAGCTCCACCCACCCCACACTTAGAACATTTTTTGAACATTTTTCCAAAGGTCTTTGGATATGGACGTGTCAGGTACTGTTGGACTCAGAGGGAGCCCCTGAGCACAGGGAACCTACTCCCAACTCCCTAGCACCTTCCTACTTGGACTTATACTCTGAACAAAAATGAATGGAAGTCTATGGCAGCTATGTCAAAGCAATAAGCCATGACCACCAAACTTTGTGGGTATATTCTATGGGTCCCCCATAGTCTCTGTACCAAGTTTGGTTCAGATGACACGTATAGTTTTGGAGTTATAACAAAGCGAACATTTGTTCGCTTTGGTTTTCATCCTATAACCTAACCCTAACCCTAACCCCTAACCCTAACCCTAACCCTAACCCTAACCCTAACCCCTAACCCCTAACCCTAACCCTAACCCTAACCCTAACCCTAACCCTAAGACCCATTCCAGTCAACTCAGAATGGCCCAAAACACACCCTGGTAAAGGTCCCACATGAAGCTCCACCCACCCCACACTTAGAACATTTTTTGAACATTTTTCCAAAGGTCTTTGGATATGGACGTGTCAGGTACTGTTGGACTCAGAGGGAGCCCCTGAGCACAGGGAACCTACTCCCAACTCCCTAGCACCTTCCTACTTGGACTTATACTCTGAACAAAAATGAATGGAAGTCTATGGCAGCTATGTCAAAGCAATAAGCCATGACCACCAAACTTTGTGGGTATATTCTATGGGTCCCCCATAGTCTCTGTACCAAGTTTGGTTCAGATGACACGTATAGTTTTGGAGTTATAACAAAGCGAACATTTGTTCGCTTTGGTTTTCATCCTATAACCCTAGCCCCTAACCCTACCCTAACCCTAACCCTAAGACCCATTCCAGTCAACTCAGAATGGCCCAAAACGCACCCTGGTAAAGGTCCCAAATGAAGCTCCACCCACCCCACACTTAGAACATTTTTTGAACATTTTTCCAAAGGTCTTTGGATATGGACGTGTCAGGTACTGTTGGACTCAGAGGGAGCCCCTGAGCACAGGGAACCTACTCCCAACTCCCTAGCACCTTCCTACTTGGACTTATACTCTGAACAAAAATGAATGGAAGTCTATGGCAGCTATGTCAAAGCAATAAGCCATGACCACCAAACTTTGTGGGTATATTCTATGGGTCCCCCATAGTCTCTGTACCAAGTTTGGTTCAGATGACACGTATAGTTTTGGAGTTATAACAAAGCGAACATTTGTTCGCTTTGGTTTTCATCCTATAACCTAACCCTAACCCTAACCCTAACCCTACCCTAACCCTAACCCTAACCCTAACCCTAACCCCTAACCCTAACCCTAACCCTAACCCTAACCCTAACCCCCTAACCCTAACCCTAACCCTATCCTATAACCTAGCCCCTAACCCTACCCTAACCCTAACCCTAAGACCCATTCCAGTCAACTCAGAATGGCCCAAAACACACCCTGGTAAAGGTCCCACATGAAGCTCCACCCACCCCACACTTAGAACATTTTTTGAACATTTTTCCAAAGGTCTTTGGATATGGACGTGTCAGGTACTGTTGGACTCAGAGGGAGCCCCTGAGCACAGGGAACCTACTCCCAACTCCCTAGCACCTTCCTACTTGGACTTATACTCTGAACAAAAATGAATGGAAGTCTATGGCAGCTATGTCAAAGCAATAAGCCATGACCACCAAACTTTGTGGGTATATTCTATGGGTCCCCCATAGTCTCTGTACCAAGTTTGGTTCAGATGACACGTATAGTTTTGGAGTTATAACAAAGCGAACATTTGTTCGCTTTGGTTTTCATCCTATAACCCTAGCCCCTAACCCTACCCTAACCCTAACCCTAAGACCCATTCCAGTCAACTCAGAATGGCCCAAAACGCACCCTGGTAAAGGTCCCAAATGAAGCTCCACCCACCCCACACTTAGAACATTTTTTGAACATTTTTCCAAAGGTCTTTGGATATGGACGTGTCAGGTACTGTTGGACTCAGAGGGAGCCCCTGAGCACAGGGAACCTACTCCCAACTCCCTAGCACCTTCCTACTTGGACTTATACTCTGAACAAAAATGAATGGAAGTCTATGGCAGCTATGTCAAAGCAATAAGCCATGACCACCAAACTTTGTGGGTATATTCTATGGGTCCCCCATAGTCTCTGTACCAAGTTTGGTTCAGATGACACGTATAGTTTTGGAGTTATAACAAAGCGAACATTTGTTCGCTTTGGTTTTCATCCTATAACCTAGCCCCTAACCCTACCCTAACCCTAACCCTAAGACCCATTCCAGTCAACTCAGAATGGCCCAAAACGCACCCTGGTAAAGGTCCCAAATGAAGCTCCACCCACCCCACACTTAGAACATTTTTTGAACATTTTTCCAAAGGTCTTTGGATATGGACGTGTCAGGTACTGTTGGACTCAGAGGGAGCCCCTGAGCACAGGGAACCTACTCCCAACTCCCTAGCACCTTCCTACTTGGACTTATACTCTGAACAAAAATGAATGGAAGTCTATGGCAGCTATGTCAAAGCAATAAGCCATGACCACCAAACTTTGTGGGTATATTCTATGGGTCCCCCATAGTCTCTGTACCAAGTTTGGTTCAGATGACACGTATAGTTTTGGAGTTATAACAAAGCGAACATTTGTTCGCTTTGGTTTTCATCCTATAACCTAACCCTAACCCTAACCCTAACCCTAACCCCTAACCCCTAACCCTAACCCTAACCCTAACCCTAACCCTAACCCCTAACCCCTAACCCTAACCCTAACCCTAACCCTAACCCTAAGACCCATTCCAGTCAACTCAGAATGGCCCAAAACACACCCTGGTAAAGGTCCCACATGAAGCTCCACCCACCCCACACTTAGAACATTTTTTGAACATTTTTCCAAAGGTCTTTGGATATGGACGTGTCAGGTACTGTTGGACTCAGAGGGAGCCCCTGAGCACAGGGAACCTACTCCCAACTCCCTAGCACCTTCCTACTTGGACTTATACTCTGAACAAAAATGAATGGAAGTCTATGGCAGCTATGTCAAAGCAATAAGCCATGACCACCAAACTTTGTGGGTATATTCTATGGGTCCCCCATAGTCTCTGTACCAAGTTTGGTTCAGATGACACGTATAGTTTTGGAGTTATAACAAAGCGAACATTTGTTCGCTTTGGTTTTCATCCTATAACCCTAGCCCCTAA
The DNA here is from genome assembly GCA_014839685.1 of Anableps anableps. Taxonomy (NCBI): domain Eukaryota; kingdom Metazoa; phylum Chordata; class Actinopteri; order Cyprinodontiformes; family Anablepidae; genus Anableps; species Anableps anableps. Next base: position 20,711 of record JABWDS010000025.1, read on the forward strand.
CCCTACCCTAACCCTAACCCTAAGACCCATTCCAGTCAACTCAGAATGGCCCAAAACGCACCCTGGTAAAGGTCCCAAATGAAGCTCCACCCACCCCACACTTAGAACATTTTTTGAACATTTTTCCAAAGGTCTTTGGATATGGACGTGTCAGGTACTGTTGGACTCAGAGGGAGCCCCTGAGCACAGGGAACCTACTCCCAACTCCCTAGCACCTTCCTACTTGGACTTATACTCTGAACAAAAATGAATGGAAGTCTATGGCAGCTATGTCAAAGCAATAAGCCATGACCACCAAACTTTGTGGGTATATTCTATGGGTCCCCCATAGTCTCTGTACCAAGTTTGGTTCAGATGACACGTATAGTTTTGGAGTTATAACAAAGCGAACATTTGTTCGCTTTGGTTTTCATCCTATAACCTAACCCTAACCCTAACCCTACCCTAACCCTAACCCTAACCCTAACCCTAACCCTATGACACGTATAGTTTGGAGTTATAACAAAGCGAACATTTGTTCGCTTTGGTTTTCATCCTATAACCTAGCCCCTAACCCTACCCTAACCCTAACCCTAAGACCCATTCCAGTCAACTCAGAATGGCCCAAAACGCACCCTGGTAAAGGTCCCAAATGAACCTCCACCCACCCCACACTTAGAACATTTTTTGAACATTTTTCCAAAGGTCTTCGGATATGGACGTGTCAGGTACTGTTGGACTCAGAGGGAGCCCCTGAGCACAGGGAACCTACTCCCAACTCCCTAGCACCTTCCTACTTGGACTTATACTCTGAACAAAAATGAATGGAAGTCTATGGCAGCTATGTCAAAGCAATAAGCCATGACCACCAAACTTTGTGGGTATATTCTATGGGTCCCCCATAGTCTCTGTACCAAGTTTGGTTCAGATGACACGTATAGTTTTGGAGTTATAACAAAGCGAACATTTGTTCGCTTTGGTTTTCATCCTATAACCCTAGCCCCTAACCCTACCCTAACCCTAACCCTAAGACCCATTCCAGTCAACTCAGAATGGCCCAAAACGCACCCTGGTAAAGGTCCCAAATGAAGCTCCACCCACCCCACACTTAGAACATTTTTTGAACATTTTTCCAAAGGTCTTTGGATATGGACGTGTCAGGTACTGTTGGACTCAGAGGGAGCCCCTGAGCACAGGGAACCTACTCCCAACTCCCTAGCACCTTCCTACTTGGACTTATACTCTGAACAAAAATGAATGGAAGTCTATGGCAGCTATGTCAAAGCAATAAGCCATGACCACCAAACTTTGTGGGTATATTCTATGGGTCCCCCATAGTCTCTGTACCAAGTTTGGTTCAGATGACACGTATAGTTTTGGAGTTATAACAAAGCGAACATTTGTTCGCTTTGGTTTTCATCCTATAACCTAACCCTAACCTAACCCTAACCCTAACCCTAACCCTACCCTAACCCTAACCCTAACCCTACCCTACCCTAACCCTAACCCTAACCCTAACCCTAACCCTAACCCTAACCCTAACCCTAAATAGGAGATTCCCTAACCTCCATTCCAAAAACCAAACTTTCGCCTAAAACTTCTTCCTCTTGGCCTGCCCAACAATTTCTATCAATTTCCCCCTCTTTTCCTCATTTCCTGAGCCTGCAAAGTCACTACAAACACCCGTCAATTCCACATTTTAACACCAGGTGGCGCCTATCCACATTTCACACTATATAACCTGGAATTTGGAAGATATCTTATTTTTCAACTCCTTCACTCTAACAATCCATATTTCTGGCCCTCCACCAAAAAAATTCACTTCTGCTTATTCGTGGAGATCATGTCCCATCAAAATATCTTTAAATTTCTCAAAACCTATAACACCACTATTTTCAAAACATACGCATATTTTTGCAACATTTCATTCCATCACAATTAGTAATGTCGCATCAACCCACTTTCTCTAACACTCACAAAAATCACTTTCACCTACCACTAGGGCACTGAGACAGAATCCGCAAATAAGTTAACCAGTACATTTCGAAGGGTGAACACACCTCCATTTCACAATTTTCCATGTCCTTCCCATCATTAAAGATAATTGGAATATAACACTTTCTTGGGAATTTTCACCTTCAATTCCCTCACAGTCACATCTCCTGCACACATATACACCTCAACACTCCACTGGAAACCTGCACGAAGTTCTATTTCACCATATGCCAAAGCATCACAGATACCTGGTATTTCACATCTTCGTGGATTTAGCCTATTGGGACACATGGAATTGCACTTCCAGACACCTAAAGCACCTCCATTGACCTACTACATATAGAAAAATACATTGGAATGTCTGCAGGGGCCTCCATGTCACAAGATTCCAAGTCCTTCCCATCATTAAAGGTTCTTGGAATATAACACTTTCTTGGGAATTTTCATCTTCAATTCTCTCACAATCACATCTCCAGCACACATCTACACCTCAACACGCCACTGGAAACCTGCACGAAGTTCTATTTCAACATATTCCATACACTCAAGAGGTACCTGGAATTTCACATCTTCATGGATTTGGCCCATTGGAACACATGGAATTCAAACTCCAGACACCTATATCACCTCCACTGGCCTACCACATATAGACAAATACATTAGGATGGCTGCAGGGGCCTCCATTTCACAAGATTCCAAGTCCTTCCCATCATTAAATGAAGTTGGAATTTGACATTTTCAATGGGAATTGTAATCCGCAAATCACACATAATCACACCTCCTGCACACATTTACACCTCCACAGTCCATTGGAAACCTGCAGAAAGTTCTATGTTAACACATTCCAAACACTGAAGAGGTACTTGGAATTTCACATCTTCGTGGATTTGGCCTATTGAAACACATGGAATTCAACCTCCAGACAGCTATATCACCTCCACTGGCCTACCACATATAGAAAAATACATTAAGATGGCTGCAGGGGCCTCCATTTCACAAGATTCCAAGTCCTTCCCATCATTAAATGAAGTTGGAATTTGACATTTTCAATGGGAATTGTAATCCGCAAATCACACATAATCACACCTCCTGCACACATTTACACCTCCACAGTCCATTGGAAACCTGCAGGAAGTTCTATTTCACTATATTCCAAACACTCAAAAGGTACTTGGAATTTCACATCTTTGTGGATTTGGCCTATTGAAACACATGGAATTCAACCTCCAGACAGCTATATCACCTCCACTGGCCTACCATATATAGAAAAATACATTAAGATGGCTGCAGGGGCCTCCATTTCACAAGATTCCAAGTCCTTCCCATCATTAAATGAAGTTGGAATTTCACATTTTCATGGGAATTGTGATCCTCAAATCACACATAATCACACCTCCTGCACACATTTACACCTCAACACTCCATTGGAAACCTGCACGAAGTTCTATTTCACCATATTCCAAACACTCAAAAGGTACCTGGAATTTCACATCTTCGTGGATTTGGCCTATTGGAACACATGGAATTCCACCTCCTTATGCCTATAGCACCTCCACTGACCTACCATAACAGAAAAAAACTTTTATTGTGCTGCAGGGACCTCCATTTCACAAGATTCCAAGTCCTTCCCATCATTTAAGGTACTTGGAATTTCACATTTTCATGGGAATTGTGATCCTCAAATCACATATAATCACACCTCCTGCACACATCTACACCTCAACACTCCACTGGAAACCTGCACGAAGTTCTATTTCACCATATTCCAAACACTCAAGAGGTACCTGGAATTTCACATCTTCATGGAATTGTCCCATTGGAACACATGGAATTCAAACTCCAGACACCTATATCACCTCCACTGGCCTACCACATATAGAAAAATACATTAGGATGGCTGCAGGGGCCTCTATTTCACAAGATTCCAAGTCCTTCCCATCATTAAAGGTACTTGGAATTTCACATTTTCATGGGAATTGTGATCCTCAAATCACACATAATCGCACCTCCTGGACACATCTACACCTCAACACTCCATTGGAAACCTGCACGAAGTTCTATTTCACCACATTCCAAAGCATCACTGGTACTTGGAATTTCACATCTTCGTGGAATTGTCCCATTGGAACACATGGAATTCAAACTCCAGACACCTATATCACCTCCACTGGCCTACCACATATAGAAAAATACATTAGGATGGCTGCAGGGGCCTCCATTTCACAAGATTCCAAGTCCTTCCAATCATTAAAGGTACTTGGAATTTCACATTTTCATGGGAATTGTGATCCTCAAATCACACATAATCACACCTCCTGCACACATCTACACCTCAACACTCCACTGGAAACCTGCAGGAAGTTCTATTTCACCATATTCCAAACACTCAAAAGGTACCTGGAATTTCACATCTTCATGGAACTGTCCCATTGGAACACATGGAATTCAAACTCCAGACACCTATATCACCTCCACTGGCCTACCACATATAGAAAAATACATTAGGATGGCTGCAGGGGCCTCTATTTCACAAGATTCCAAGTCCTTCCAATCATTAAAGGTACTTGGAATTTCACATTTTCATGGGAATTGTGATCCTCAAATCACACATAATCACACCTCCTGCACACATCTACACCTCCACAGTCCATTGGAAACCTGCAGGAAGTTCTATTTCACTATATTCCAAACACTCAAAAGGTACTTGGAATTTCACATCTTCGTGGATTTGGCCTATTGGAACACATGGAATTCCACCTCCTTATGCCTATAGCACCTCCACTGACCTACCATAACAGAAAAAAACTTTTATTGTGCTGCAGGGACCTCCATTTCACAAGATTCCAAGTCCTTCCGATCATTAAATGAAGTTGGAATTGACCACTTTCATGGGAATTGTGATCCTCAAATCATACATAATCACACCTCCTGGACACATTTACACCTCAACACTCCATTGGAAACCTGCACGAAGTTCTATTTCACCATATTCCAAACACTCAAGAGGTACCTGGAATTTCACATCTTCATGGAACTGTCCCATTGGAACACATGGAATTCCACCTCCTTATGCCTATAGCACCTCCACTGACCTACCATAACAGAAAAAAACTTTTATTGTGCTGCAGGGACCTCCATTTCACAAGATTCCAAGTCCTTCCCATCATTAAATGAAGTTGGAATTGACCACTTTCATGGGAATTTTCATCTTCAAATCTCACACAATCACATCTCCCACACCCATTTACACCTCCACAGTCCATTGGAACCCTGCAGGAAATTCTATGTCACCACATTCCAAATTTGTATCTTTTTAAGACACATTCAAACATTAGATTCCATTTTCCAATCTTTGCTTTTTCAACACAACTTATCAATTCATGTTCAATTTTCCCATTTTCTCAACCTTTTCTCAAACTTATGATTGCGTAGTTGACATTCCAAATTTATACAAATGTTACAAGAACCTTTCAGAAGAATATTTTAAATTAAAGCTTTTCATCACCTAACATTTCATGGACACATTTGGACTACAAGTGACCTTTAGAAAACTACAGGAGTGTCTATTTCCACACATTCCAAAGCATCACAGGTACTTGGAATTTCACATCTTCCTGGATTTGGCCTATGGGGACACATGGAATTGCACTTCCAGACACGTATAGCACCTCCATTGACCTACTACATATAGAAAAATACACTGGAATGTCTGCAGGGGCCTCCATGTCACAAGATTCCAAGTCCTTCCCAAGATTAAATGAAGTTGGAATATAACACTTTCATGGGAATTTTCATCTTCAATTCTCTCACAATCACATCTCCTGCACACATCTACACCTCAACACTCCACTGGAAACCTGCACGAAGTTCTATTTCACCATATTCCAAACACTCAAGAGGTATCTGGAATTTCACATCTTCATGGAATTGTCCCATTGGAACACATGGAATTCAAACTCCAGACACCTATATCACCTCCACTGGCCTACCACATATAGAAAAATACATTAGGATGGCTGCAGGGGCCTCTATTTCACAAGATTCCAAGTCCTTCCAATCATTAAAGGTACTTGGAATTTCACATTTTCATGGGAATTGTGATCCTCAAATCACACATAATCACACCTCCTGCACACATCTACACCTCCACAGTCCATTGGAAACCTGCACGAAGTTCTATTTCACTATATTCCAAACACTCAAAAGGTACCTGGAATTTCACATCTTCATGGAATTGTCCCATTGGAACACATGGAATTCAAACTCCAGACACCTATATCACCTCCACTGGCCTACCACATATAGAAAAATACATTAGGATGGCTGCAGGGGCCTCTATTTCACAAGATTCCAAGTCCTTCCCATCATTAAAGGTACTTGGAATTTCACATTTTCATGGGAATTGTGATCCTCAAATCACACATAATCACACCTCCTGCACACATTTACACCTCCACAGTCCATTGGAAACCTGCAGGAAGTTCTATTTCACTATATTCCAAACACTCAAAAGGTACTTGGAATTTCACATCTTCGTGGATTTGGCCTATTGGAACACATGGAATTCCACCTCCTTATGCCTATAGCACCTCCACTGACCTACCATAACAGAAAAAAACTTTTATTGTGCTGCAGGGACCTCCATTTCACAAGATTCCAAGTCCTTCCAATCATTAAAGGTACTTGGAATTTCACATTTTCATGGGAATTGTGATCCTCAAGTCATACATAATCACACCTCCTGGACACATTTACACCTCCACAGTCCATTGGAAACCTGCACGAAGTTCTATTTCACCATATTCCAAACACTCAAGAGGTACCTGGAATTTCACATCTTCATGGAACTGTCCCATTGGAACACATGGAATTCAAACTCCAGACACCTATATCACCTCCACTGGCCTACCACATATAGAAAAATACATTAGGATGGCTGCAGGGGCCTCTATTTCACAAGATTCCAAGTCCTTCCAATCATTAAAGGTACTTGGAATTTCACATTTTCATGGGAATTGTGATCCTCAAATCACACATAATCACACCTCCTGCACACATCTACACCTCCACAGTCCATTGGAAACCTGCAGGAAGTTCTATTTCACTATATTCCAAACACTCAAAAGGTACTTGGAATTTCACATCTTCGTGGATTTGGCCTATTGGAACACATGGAATTCCACCTCCTTATGCCTATAGCACCTCCACTGACCTACCATAACAGAAAAAAACTTTTATTGTGCTGCAGGGACCTCCATTTCACAAGATTCCAAGTCCTTCCCATCATTAAATGAAGTTGGAATTGACCACTTTCATGGGAATTTTCATCTTCAAATCTCACACAATCACATCTCCCACACCCATTTACACCTCCACAGTCCATTGAAACCCTGCAGGAAATTCTATGTCACCACATTCCAAATTTGTATCTTTTTAAGACACATTCAAACATTAGATTCCATTTTCCAATCTTTGCTTTTTCAACACAACTTATCAATTCATGTTCAATTTTCCCATTTTCTCAACCTTTTCTCAAACTTATGATTGCGTAGTTGACATTCCAAATTTATACAAATGTTACAAGAACCTTTCAGAAGAATATTTTAAATTAAAGCTTTTCATCACCTAACATTTCATGGACACATTTGGACTACAAGTGACCTTTAGAAAACTACAGGAGTGTCTATTTCCACACATTCCAAAGCATCACAGGTACTTGGAATTTCACATCTTCCTGGATTTGGCCTATGGGGACACATGGAATTGCACTTCCAGACACGTATAGCACCTCCATTGACCTACTACATATAGAAAAATACACTGGAATGTCTGCAGGGGCCTCCATGTCACAAGATTCCAAGTCCTTCCCAAGATTAAATGAAGTTGGAATATAACACTTTCATGGGAATTTTCATCTTCAATTCTCTCACAATCACATCTCCTGCACACATCTACACCTCAACACTCCACTGGAAACCTGCACGAAGTTCTATTTCACCATATTCCAAACACTCAAGAGGTATCTGGAATTTCACATCTTCATGGAATTGTCCCATTGGAACACATGGAATTCAAACTCCAGACACCTATATCACCTCCACTGGCCTACCACATATAGAAAAATACATTAGGATGGCTGCAGGGGCCTCTATTTCACAAGATTCCAAGTCCTTCCCATCATTAAAGGTACTTGGAATTTCACATTTTCATGGGAATTGTGATCCTCAAATCACACATAATCACACCTCCTGCACACATCTACACCTCCACAGTCCATTGGAAACCTGCACGAAGTTCTATTTCACTATATTCCAAACACTCAAAAGGTACCTGGAATTTCACATCTTCATGGAATTGTCCCATTGGAACACATGGAATTCAAACTCCAGACACCTATATCACCTCCACTGGCCTACCACATATAGAAAAATACATTAGGATGGCTGCAGGGGCCTCTATTTCACAAGATTCCAAGTCCTTCCCATCATTAAAGGTACTTGGAATTTCACATTTTCATGGGAATTGTGATCCTCAAATCACACATAATCACACCCCCTGCACACATTTACACCTCCACAGTCCATTGGAAACCTGCAGGAAGTTCTATTTCACTATATTCCAAACACTCAAAAGGTACTTGGAATTTCACATCTTCGTGGATTTGGCCTATTGGAACACATGGAATTACACCTCCTTATGCCTATAGCACCTCCACTGACCTACCATAACAGAAAAAAACTTTTATTGTGCTGCAGGGACCTCCATTTCACAAGATTCCAAGTCCTTCCAATCATTAAAGGTACTTGGAATTTCACATTTTCATGGGAATTGTGATCCTCAAATCACACATAATCACACCTCCTGCACACATCTACACCTCCACAGTCCATTGGAAACCTGCACGAAGTTCTATTTCACCATATTCCAAACACTCAAAAGGTACCTGGAATTTCACATCTTCATGGAATTGTCCCATTGGAACACATGGAATTCAAACTCCAGACACCTATATCACCTCCACTGGCCTACCACATATAGAAAAATACATTAGGATGGCTGCAGGGGCCTCTATTTCACAAGATTCCAAGTCCTTCCCATCATTAAAGGTACTTGGAATTTCACATTTTCATGGGAATTGTGATCCTCAAATCACACATAATCACACCCCCTGCACACATTTACACCTCCACAGTCCATTGGAAACCTGCAGGAAGTTCTATTTCACTATATTCCAAACACTCAAAAGGTACTTGGAATTTCACATCTTCGTGGATTTGGCCTATTGGAACACATGGAATTCCACCTCCTTATTCCTATAGCACCTCCACTGACCTACCATAACAGAAAAAAACTTTTATTGTGCTGCAGGGACCTCCATTTCACAAGATTCCAAGTCCTTCCCATCATTAAAGGTACTTGGAATTTCACATTTTCATGGGAATTGTGATCCTCAAATCATACATAATCACACCTCCTGGACACATTTACACCTCAACACTCCATAGGAAACCTGCACGAAGTTCTATTTCACCATATTCCAAACACTCAAGAGGTACCTGGAATTTCACATCTTCATGGAACTGTCCCATTGGAACACATGGAATTCAAACTCCAGACACCTATATCACCTCCACTGGCCTACCACATATAGAAAAATACATTAGGATGGCTGCAGGGGCCTCTATTTCACAAGATTCCAAGTCCTTCCAATCATTAAAGGTACTTGGAATTTCACATTTTCATGGGAATTGTGATCCTCAAATCACACATAATCACACCTCCTGCACACATTTACACCTCCACAGTCCATTGGAAACCTGCAGGAAGTTCTATTTCACTATATTCCAAACACTCAAAAGGTACTTGGAATTTCACATCTTCGTGGATTTGGCCTATTGGAACACATGGAATTCCACCTCCTTATGCCTATAGCACCTCCACTGACCTACCATAACAGAAAAAAACTTTTATTGTGCTGCAGGGACCTCCATTTCACAAGATTCCAAGTCCTTCCCATCATTAAAGGTACTTGGAATTGACCACTTTCATGGGAATTTTCATCTTCAAATCTCACACAATCACATCTCCCACACCCATTTACACCTCCACAGTCCATTGAAACCCTGCAGGAAATTCTATGTCACCACATTCCAAATTTGTATCTTTTTAAGACACATTCAAACATTAGATTCCATTTTCCAATCTTTGCTTTTTCAACACAACTTATCAATTCATGTTCAATTTTCCCATTTTCTCAACCTTTTCTCAAACTTATGATTGCGTAGTTGACATTCCAAATTTATACAAATGTTACAAGAACCTTTCAGAAGAATATTTTAAATTAAAGCTTTTCATCACCTAACATTTCATGGACACATTTGGACTACAAGTGACCTTTAGAAAACTACAGGAGTGTCTATTTCCACACATTCCAAAGCATCACAGGTACTTGGAATTTCACATCTTCCTGGATTTGGCCTATGGGGACACATGGAATTGCACTTCCAGACACGTATAGCACCTCCATTGACCTACTACATATAGAAAAATACACTGGAATGTCTGCAGGGGCCTCCATGTCACAAGATTCCAAGTCCTTCCCAAGATTAAATGAAGTTGGAATATAACACTTTCATGGGAATTTTCATCTTCAATTCTCTCACAATCACATCTCCTGCACACATCTACACCTCAACACTCCACTGGAAACCTGCACGAAGTTCTATTTCACCATATTCCAAACACTCAAGAGGTATCTGGAATTTCACATCTTCATGGAATTGTCCCATTGGAACACATGGAATTCAAACTCCAGACACCTATATCACCTCCACTGGCCTACCACATATAGAAAAATACATTAGGATGGCTGCAGGGGCCTCTATTTCACAAGATTCCAAGTCCTTCCAATCATTAAAGGTACTTGGAATTTCACATTTTCATGGGAATTGTGATCCTCAAATCACACATAATCACACCTCCTGCACACATCTACACCTCCACAGTCCATTGGAAACCTGCACGAAGTTCTATTTCACTATATTCCAAACACTCAAAAGGTACCTGGAATTTCACATCTTCATGGAATTGTCCCATTGGAACACATGGAATTCAAACTCCAGACACCTATATCACCTCCACTGGCCTACCACATATAGAAAAATACATTAGGATGGCTGCAGGGGCCTCTATTTCACAAGATTCCAAGTCCTTCCCATCATTAAAGGTACTTGGAATTTCACATTTTCATGGGAATTGTGATCCTCAAATCACACATAATCACACCCCCTGCACACATTTACACCTCCACAGTCCATTGGAAACCTGCAGGAAGTTCTATTTCACTATATTCCAAACACTCAAAAGGTACTTGGAATTTCACATCTTCGTGGATTTGGCCTATTGGAACACATGGAATTCCACCTCCTTATGCCTATAGCACCTCCACTGACCTACCATAACAGAAAAAAACTTTTATTGTGCTGCAGGGACCTCCATTTCACAAGATTCCAAGTCCTTCCAATCATTAAAGGTACTTGGAATTTCACATTTTCATGGGAATTGTGATCCTCAAGTCATACATAATCACACCTCCTGGACACATTTACACCTCCACAGTCCATTGGAAACCTGCACAAAGTTCTATTTCACCATATTCCAAACACTCAAGAGGTACCTGGAATTTCACATCTTCATGGAACTGTCCCATTGGAACACATGGAATTCAAACTCCAGACACCTATATCACCTCCACTGGCCTACCACATATAGAAAAATACATTAGGATGGCTGCAGGGGCCTCTATTTCACAAGATTCCAAGTCCTTCCAATCATTAAAGGTACTTGGAATTTCACATTTTCATGGGAATTGTGATCCTCAAATCACACATAATCACACCTCCTGCACACATCTACACCTCCACAGTCCATTGGAAACCTGCAGGAAGTTCTATTTCACTATATTCCAAACACTCAAAAGGTACTTGGAATTTCACATCTTCGTGGATTTGGCCTATTGGAACACATGGAATTCCACCTCCTTATGCCTATAGCACCTCCACTGACCTACCATAACAGAAAAAAACTTTTATTGTGCTGCAGGGACCTCCATTTCACAAGATTCCAAGTCCTTCCCATCATTAAATGAAGTTGGAATTGACCACTTTCATGGGAATTTTCATCTTCAAATCTCACACAATCACATCTCCCACACCCATTTACACCTCCACAGTCCATTGAAACCCTGCAGGAAATTCTATGTCACCACATTCCAAATTTGTATCTTTTTAAGACACATTCAAACATTAGATTCCATTTTCCAATCTTTGCTTTTTCAACACAACTTATCAATTCATGTTCAATTTTCCCATTTTCTCAACCTTTTCTCAAACTTATGATTGCGTAGTTGACATTCCAAATTTATACAAATGTTACAAGAACCTTTCAGAAGAATATTTTAAATTAAAGCTTTTCATCACCTAACATTTCATGGACACATTTGGACTACAAGTGACCTTTAGAAAACTACAGGAGTGTCTATTTCCACACATTCCAAAGCATCACAGGTACTTGGAATTTCACATCTTCCTGGATTTGGCCTATGGGGACACATGGAATTGCACTTCCAGACACGTATAGCACCTCCATTGACCTACTACATATAGAAAAATACACTGGAATGTCTGCAGGGGCCTCCATGTCACAAGATTCCAAGTCCTTCCCAAGATTAAATGAAGTTGGAATATAACACTTTCATGGGAATTTTCATCTTCAATTCTCTCACAATCACATCTCCTGCACACATCTACACCTCAACACTCCACTGGAAACCTGCACGAAGTTCTATTTCACCATATTCCAAACACTCAAGAGGTATCTGGAATTTCACATCTTCATGGAATTGTCCCATTGGAACACATGGAATTCAAACTCCAGACACCTATATCACCTCCACTGGCCTACCACATATAGAAAAATACATTAGGATGGCTGCAGGGGCCTCTATTTCACAAGATTCCAAGTCCTTCCCATCATTAAAGGTACTTGGAATTTCACATTTTCATGGGAATTGTGATCCTCAAATCACACATAATCACACCTCCTGCACACATCTACACCTCCACAGTCCATTGGAAACCTGCACGAAGTTCTATTTCACCATATTCCAAACACTAAAAGGTACCTGGAATTTCACATCTTCATGGAATTGTCCCATTGGAACACATGGAATTCAAACTCCAGACACCTATATCACCTCCACTGGCCTACCACATATAGAAAAATACATTAGGATGGCTGCAGGGGCCTCTATTTCACAAGATTCCAAGTCCTTCCCATCATTAAAGGTACTTGGAATTTCACATTTTCATGGGAATTGTGATCCTCAAATCACACATAATCACACCCCCTGCACACATTTACACCTCCACAGTCCATTGGAAACCTGCAGGAAGTTCTATTTCACTATATTCCAAACACTCAAAAGGTACTTGGAATTTCACATCTTCGTGGATTTGGCCTATTGGAACACATGGAATTCCACCTCCTTATGCCTATAGCACCTCCACTGACCTACCATAACAGAAAAAAACTTTTATTGTGCTGCAGGGACCTCCATTTCACAAGATTCCAAGTCCTTCCCATCATTAAAGGTACTTGGAATTTCACATTTTCATGGGAATTGTGATCCTCAAATCATACATAATCACACCTCCTGGACACATTTACACCTCCACACTCCATTGGAAACCTGCACGAAGTTCTATTTCACCATATTCCAAACACTCAAGAGGTACCTGGAATTTCACATCTTCATGGAACTGTCCCATTGGAACACATGGAATTCAAACTCCAGACACCTATATCACCTCCACTGGCCTACCACATATAGAAAAATACATTAGGATGGCTGCAGGGGCCTCTATTTCACAAGATTCCAAGTCCTTCCCATCATTAAAGGTACTTGGAATTTCACATTTTCATGGGAATTGTGATCCTCAAATCACACATAATCACACCTCCTGCACACATCTACACCTCCACAGTCCATTGGAAACCTGCAGGAAGTTCTATTTCACTATATTCCAAACACTCAAAAGGTACTTGGAATTTCACATCTTCGTGGATTTGGCCTATTGGAACACATGGAATTCCACCTCCTTATGCCTATAGCACCTCCACTGACCTACCATAACAGAAAAAAACTTTTATTGTGCTGCAGGGACCTCCATTTCACAAGATTCCAAGTCCTTCCCATCATTAAAGGTACTTGGAATTTCACATTTTCATGGGAATTGTGATCCTCAAATCATACATAATCACACCTCCTGGACACATTTACACCTCAACACTCCATTGGAAACCTGCACGAAGTTCTATTTCACCATATTCCAAACACTCAAGAGGTACCTGGAATTTCACATCTTCATGGAACTGTCCCATTGGAACACATGGAATTCAAACTCC
>JABWDS010000025.1:41357-64355 GCA_014839685.1 Anableps anableps
TATACAAATGTTACAAGAACCTTTCAGAAGAATATTTTAAATTAAAGCTTTTCATCACCTAACATTTCATGGACACATTTGGACTACAAGTGACCTTTAGAAAACTACAGGAGTGTCTATTTCCACACATTCCAAAGCATCACAGGTACTTGGAATTTCACATCTTCCTGGATTTGGCCTATGGGGACACATGGAATTGCACTTCCAGACACGTATAGCACCTCCATTGACCTACTACATATAGAAAAATACACTGGAATGTCTGCAGGGGCCTCCATGTCACAAGATTCCAAGTCCTTCCCAAGATTAAATGAAGTTGGAATATAACACTTTCATGGGAATTTTCATCTTCAATTCTCTCACAATCACATCTCCTGCACACATCTACACCTCAACACTCCACTGGAAACCTGCACGAAGTTCTATTTCACCATATTCCAAACACTCAAGAGGTACCTGGAATTTCACATCTTCATGGAATTGTCCCATTGGAACACATGGAATTCAAACTCCAGACACCTATATCACCTCCACTGGCCTACCACATATAGAAAAATACATTAGGATGGCTGCAGGGGCCTCTATTTCACAAGATTCCAAGTCCTTCCAATCATTAAAGGTACTTGGAATTTCACATTTTCATGGGAATTGTGATCCTCAAATCACACATAATCACACCTCCTGCACACATCTACACCTCCACAGTCCATTGGAAACCTGCAGGAAGTTCTATTTCACTATATTCCAAACACTCAAAAGGTACTTGGAATTTCACATCTTCGTGGATTTGGCCTATTGGAACACATGGAATTCCACCTCCTTATGCCTATAGCACCTCCACTGACCTACCATAACAGAAAAAAACTTTTATTGTGCTGCAGGGACCTCCATTTCACAAGATTCCAAGTCCTTCCCATCATTAAAGGTACTTGGAATTGACCACTTTCATGGGAATTTTCATCTTCAAATCTCACACAATCACATCTCCCACACCCATTTACACCTCCACAGTCCATTGGAAACCCTGCAGGAAATTCTATGTCACCACATTCCAAATTTGTATCTTTTTAAGACACATTCAAACATTAGATTCCATTTTCCAATCTTTGCTTTTTCAACACAACTTATCAATTCATGTTCAATTTTCCCATTTTCTCAACCTTTTCTCAAACTTATGATTGCGTAGTTGACATTCCAAATTTATACAAATGTTACAAGAACCTTTCAGAAGAATATTTTAAATTAAAGCTTTTCATCACCTAACATTTCATGGACACATTTGGACTACAAGTGACCTTTAGAAAACTACAGGAGTGTCTATTTCCACACATTCCAAAGCATCACAGGTACTTGGAATTTCACATCTTCCTGGATTTGGCCTATGGGGACACATGGAATTGCACTTCCAGACACGTATAGCACCTCCATTGACCTACTACATATAGAAAAATACACTGGAATGTCTGCAGGGGCCTCCATGTCACAAGATTCCAAGTCCTTCCCAAGATTAAATGAAGTTGGAATATAACACTTTCATGGGAATTTTCATCTTCAATTCTCTCACAATCACATCTCCTGCACACATCTACACCTCAACACTCCACTGGAAACCTGCACGAAGTTCTATTTCACCATATTCCAAACACTCAAGAGGTACCTGGAATTTCACATCTTCATGGAATTGTCCCATTGGAACACATGGAATTCAAACTCCAGACACCTATATCACCTCCACTGGCCTACCACATATAGAAAAATACATTAGGATGGCTGCAGGGGCCTCTATTTCACAAGATTCCAAGTCCTTCCAATCATTAAAGGTACTTGGAATTTCACATTTTCATGGGAATTGTGATCCTCAAATCACACATAATCACACCTCCTGCACACATTTACACCTCCACAGTCCATTGGAAACCTGCAGGAAGTTCTATTTCACTATATTCCAAACACTCAAAAGGTACTTGGAATTTCACATCTTCGTGGATTTGGCCTATTGGAACACATGGAATTCCACCTCCTTATTCCTATAGCACCTCCACTGACCTACCATAACAGAAAAAAACTTTTATTGTGCTGCAGGGACCTCCATTTCACAAGATTCCAAGTCCTTCCCATCATTAAAGGTACTTGGAATTTCACATTTTCATGGGAATTGTGATCCTCAAATCATACATAATCACACCTCCTGGACACATTTACACCTCAACACTCCATTGGAAACCTGCACGAAGTTCTATTTCACCATATTCCAAACACTCAAGAGGTACCTGGAATTTCACATCTTCATGGAACTGTCCCATTGGAACACATGGAATTCAAACTCCAGACACCTATATCACCTCCACTGGCCTACCACATATAGAAAAATACATTAGGATGGCTGCAGGGGCCTCTATTTCACAAGATTCCAAGTCCTTCCCATCATTAAAGGTACTTGGAATTTCACATTTTCATGGGAATTGTGATCCTCAAATCACACATAATCACACCTCCTGCACACATTTACACCTCCACAGTCCATTGGAAACCTGCAGGAAGTTCTATTTCACTATATTCCAAACACTCAAAAGGTACTTGGAATTTCACATCTTCGTGGATTTGGCCCATTGGAACACATGGAATTCCACCTCCTTATGCCTATAGCACCTCCACTGACCTACCATAACAGAAAAAAACTTTTATTGTGCTGCAGGGACCTCCATTTCACAAGATTCCAAGTCCTTCCCATCATTAAAGGTACTTGGAATTGACCACTTTCATGGGAATTTTCATCTTCAAATCTCACACAATCACATCTCCCACACCCATTTACACCTCCACAGTCCATTGAAACCCTGCAGGAAATTCTATGTCACCACATTCCAAATTTGTATCTTTTTAAGACACATTCAAACATTAGATTCCATTTTCCAATCTTTGCTTTTTCAACACAACTTATCAATTCATGTTCAATTTTCCCATTTTCTCAACCTTTTCTCAAACTTATGATTGCGTAGTTGACATTCCAAATTTATACAAATGTTACAAGAACCTTTCAGAAGAATATTTTAAATTAAAGCTTTTCATCACCTAACATTTCATGGACACATTTGGACTACAAGTGACCTTTAGAAAACTACAGGAGTGTCTATTTCCACACATTCCAAAGCATCACAGGTACTTGGAATTTCACATCTTCCTGGATTTGGCCTATGGGGACACATGGAATTGCACTTCCAGACACGTATAGCACCTCCATTGACCTACTACATATAGAAAAATACACTGGAATGTCTGCAGGGGCCTCCATGTCACAAGATTCCAAGTCCTTCCCAAGATTAAATGAAGTTGGAATATAACACTTTCATGGGAATTTTCATCTTCAATTCTCTCACAATCACATCTCCTGCACACATCTACACCTCAACACTCCATTGGAAACCTGCACGAAGTTCTATTTCACCATATTCCAAACACTCAAGAGGTACCTGGAATTTCACATCTTCATGGAATTGTCCCATTGGAACACATGGAATTCAAACTCCAGACACCTATATCACCTCCACTGGCCTACCACATATAGAAAAATACATTAGGATGGCTGCAGGGGCCTCTATTTCACAAGATTCCAAGTCCTTCCAATCATTAAAGGTACTTGGAATTTCACATTTTCATGGGAATTGTGATCCTCAAATCACACATAATCACACCTCCTGCACACATTTACACCTCAACACTCCACTGGAAACCTGCACGAAGTTCTATTTCACCATATTCCAAACACTCAAGAGGTACCTGGAATTTCACATCTTCATGGAATTGTCCCATTGGAACACATGGAATTCAAACTCCAGACACCTATATCACCTCCACTGGCCTACCACATATAGAAAAATACATTAGGATGGCTGCAGGGGCCTCTATTTCACAAGATTTCAAAGGCCTTCGCATCATTAAATGTACTTGGAATTTCACATTTTCATGGGAATTGTGATCCTCAAATCACACATAATCACACCACCTGCACACATTTACACCTCCACAGTCCATTGGAAACCTGCAGGAAGTTCTATTTCACTATATTCCAAACACTCACAAGGTACTTGGAATTTCACATCTTCGTGGATTTGGCCTATTGGAACACATGGAATTCCACCTCCAGACACCTATATCACCTCCACTGACCTACCACATATAGAAAACTACATTAGGATGGCTGCAGGGACTTCCATTTCACAAGATTCCAAGTCCTTCCCATCATTAAATGTACTTGGAATGACACTTTTTTTTATTAGATTTCAAGTACTTTTACATTCCAAATTTCAGTCTATTTAACATGATTGTATTCCATCTTCAAAATTAGTTTTCAACACAATTTGGAATATTACATAATATATTCCAAATTTCTATCTTTTTGAAAAGATAGAATTTTGGAATCCACGTTCCAAATTTCAATCTATTTCAGTTCAGTTCAATCTAATTCAATTCAGTTTTATTCATGTTGCTCCAGTTCACAACAAATTTCATCTCAACCCACACCTCAACTCTCAGAGTCAATATTCCAAAATTCAGTCTATTTATCTGGTACGTAGATTGGATTTTGGAATTCACTTCAGGGTTAATTGTTGCACATACAAGTGACTTTTTTTGGAAAAAAAAACATTGTCATGAAAGAGTATTTATTTGCATATATCTGGAAAGTGATCACTGGGACCAGATGAGTCAGAACACCAATATAAAATCAATGTAACAAAAAAGAGAAGCCTTATTGCATCTTCGCTTTTTAGACCTTAATCTCTACTGTCCAGCAAAGCTAGGCACCTAGGACCAAGCTTTATGATGTATAAAAAAAGTCATTTTGAAAGATCAATAGATTTATGGTTTGAAAATGTTTTGCTCTATATAAAATAGAAGTATATCATTGCATTGTTGAAGTAAACTCATAAGTAAATAAATAAACAAATATTTTAACAATGAGCTCAAAATATATGCACTGAACCTGAACAGAAAAACTACAATTAACTACCTTAATTTTAGAAAGAATAATAATATATGATGCCGCCACAATCCATCATCGTGTGTAAATTCTAAATTGTACTGGTTTGTAAATAAATAAAAGAGAAAGCTTTTAAATTATGCACTCTGTGTAAAATATGTATTGTTACAGAATTTGAACAGAGCAAAATATGTGTAACTAAACTGCAAAGAATATTTTAATATTTCATTTCTTGCTTTAAATAAACTTAACAGAAGTTAAAAAAAAGGACCAAAACTGGAATGCACAAAGAAAATAACACTAAAATCTAAGGGATGAATTAAAAAGGCTAGATCTGAGCTGAAATACATAATCAAAGTACACAGATGAAATCTGTAACCCAAATACCTAAGAAATGTGAGAACATCCATTAGACGCTGCAAAAACTACATGAAAAGTCTATCTTAAGTATATAAAATATGGGCATTTAAAATTTTTTAAACAGGTGTATAGTGATCTTTAGATTAGATTTTGGAATGGATGTTAGCCATTAATATCTCCAAAAAGGAAGTACTTATAATTAATACATAACATTGTCCTAAAAGTGCTTTCGATGCTGAAAATTATACATGAAAGACAAATTTGCAGGTTCAACTATCTGACAACTAGGAGCATTTAAGGACTTCCAAATGTAGGATCTTGTTGAAGTGCTCACAAATGAACATTTGGAAGATCGAAGTACTTTATAAGTCTACTTTGGAAGAAAGGTGGAACCTTGACAACCCACATGCCTCCACCAAAACAATCATCACCTTACATGAAATGTCCTGGTTTAGGCTGAACCATTAATATTTTCCAGTTTAGATTTATGAGAGTGTGAAATTTGGAAGATGACTTTTATCAGTGTCTCATAAAGTGATTATTTCAAATGGGTGTGGCAAGGAATTTCCAATAGCATTTATAAGGTACTTCCCATGTATGAAACATGAGCCTGGAAGGATAAAAGATACAATAAATGTGTTTTCCTTGATGACCACACAATGCTCTACATCCTACATGAAATATACACATGCAAGTTTAACTATCTGAAAACTAGGAGCATTTAAACTCTTCCAAATGTCGGTCTTCATTCAAATGCTCATAAATGAAAATTTGGAAGACTGAAATGTTTTATAAGTTTCCTTTGGAAGAATGTAGAAGTGTCGTATCTTGAGATCCCAATTACCCGCAAAACAGTCATCACCATACATGAAATGTTCACATTTAAGTCAAACCTTTTCTACAACACAACCATACTGATATTTCCCATTTTATCTCCATTACAATGAATAATTTGGAAGATTTTTCTCCATATCTCATAACAGGATCCATTCTTAAGGATATGGTATGAATTTACAGTTCTTTCAAAATTTAGGTCTTTAACTGCCAATTGATGGAACCCTGGAATTATTTCTTTCACCACATCACCACTACTTCCAGGACTGTGTTTTTGTGAAACCATGTGAGAGGCTAGGCATATTGTCTGCTTATTTTTCAAAAAATTGAAGCATTGGAGTAACATAAATGAGGTTATTCGTAAATATTTGTCACACCGTAATACCACTTATTTGTATTAAAATGTGAATGTTTGTGTCTGTTATGTAGTACTGTCATATTCAAGTAAAAGATAATACACTTTGCTGCTTTGAACATTTATTCTGAACCTTCCAACACTGTGCATCACATAATTGATTGGAAAATTAATACTGAAATGATTAAAAATTAAATTATATATTGCTTGCTCTCCCAAATGAAAAATGATGCACATTAGAAAAAAATATACACTAAAGAAAAAAATCAAGAAAACAGGTAACTTATAAATATATCAAATCTTCAAAAAATTTGGCAAAGAACATCAGGAAAAAAAGCTTAAATGAAAACCTGGGTTGAACCTGTTGGCACCTCTGTAAAGCTACTCCAAGAATTTGTAAAGAGGGGTGTCCATGATGATGTCCTGGGACAAGGGCTCTACTGAATCATGGTGAGCTGGACGAGAGGAGGCCAAAGGACTTGGGTTGTCCTCTTCAATGCAATGGGATTGAGGCTCAAATGTGTCCTTGCAGACATCTTGGATTGAAGAGACTGGTGGACTCTGCTGCGCTGAAGACCGTGGTCTAACAATGAGACTATGTTGGAAAGAGGGCTCTTCAGGAAGCTGGTGTGCAGAAGACTCATGGATTTGTTGGCGCATGGATTTTTCCATTTTTTTGTCTACCTTTCTTTTACTGGTATGTTGATCTTGGAGTACAGATCTTGTGTGATGAAGAAAATCCAATTTTCTCCTCACTGTAGGGGATTCGTTTTCAAGCTCACTATCAGATTCTGATAATTCCAATTGGAATGATTCAGAGCTCATGTTTTCCTTTCTCATGTTTTCATCATTGGAGAGTGATGATTCACTTCTGATTTCTGGGTTGTCATCAGCCATTTGGGATTCTTCCTCATCCTCTGTAGTTGTTGACTCCCTATCTTCAGTGGTTAACTCCCTGTCTTCCTCAAGGACTTCCCTTTCATCATCTGTGCTCTCGTCATTTCTGGATTGTTGTGCAGACATTTTGAGAGCCTTCATTCTCAACTTTCGAATGCAGTACCCACTGACTTTGTCAGGGAGGGACACATAGAACCGCTCAGCTGTGTTGGGATCATGGCACATAGCCTTTGCCACCTGGTGTCTTTCCTCAGTTGAGAGATATTTATTGGCCTGAAGATGAAGATAAACCAACAATTTCCTGTTTGATTTTGAATAATTTTAAAGTGCTTTATGAATTGTCATTATTAACTGAAAGATGTACCTGGGTTGAGACACTGGACCGGATCTGTGTGAAGTTCACCATTCCCTTTAGGCCAGCGTCGACCCAAGCCTCATGTAGGTAATTCACAGGCTTGCTAATTTGTTTGCCATTGATAGAGTGGAACACAAACTGGCACCTGGAGGCCTCAGGGCAACAGGAGGTTTTGATGAGTTGGTCCAGCCACCCATACTCCTCCTTACTGAGGAATAATGCTGCTTGTCCAAAGCTTCGGACAGTCTTGTGCTCATCAACCTTTAAAAAGTATAGATTATCAGAATAGGGTTGAATTTTAATTAGAATCATCTAATAATTTCATTTTTTGTACATTTTTGCCTCAATGTGTCCTCATAGAAAGGACTTATGGAAATGGAATAAGGTTTTCCCTAAAGCTTTATACAACACCAAAACGTTACTAACATCTCAGTAACAACATAAATGAAAAACACTGAATTCATAAAAACAATATAGATTATAATCTGGAAGTAGGAAAGCTGCAAAAAGTCCTCCAGGTTGTCTTCAAAAATCAGATCATAAGTACATGTGAAATCCTCTACATGATACATAAAAAGAGTTAACAAGATTTCAGAAAATGACAGCACTTTCATGTTAAGTGCTTCATGTGTGGAGAATTTCTGACACATATACTTCCAATTTCCCATATATTGACAATGCCTGAGTCAGAAATTTGGAAGAATGTTAATGCCCAGTAACATATGCAACCAATTTGGATATATGACAATAATTTTAAAAGAAAAGTTTTACATGTGTGTAGTGGGCATTTTTTTAAACTACTCTAAGATTAACAAGTCCAAAAAGCATTTACTGGACATGAAATGTCTCTTTTAGCATCTTGGATCTTGCATAGATCTCTAAAAACTAAATGAAACTGTAAATGGCAAAGGCTATTTCAAGCTCTTGTTCCGAGACAACACTAAACAAACTCACCAAAATCCGGAACCTCGTTTCATTTTTCCAGCTATCTGCTGAAGTGACATTGTCCTTTGTCATGTTTGTAAACACAACGGACCTGTGTCCAGTCAGTATGGCAAGGTAACCCATGAGGTATCCCATCAGCTTGTTGTGGGAGTGATGTGCACTTTGATGCTTATCTAGGTATTCTGCAAAATTTACAGATAAAGTTACAAACTGAACAATTAAAATACACAGATGCTAAACAGTTATGGGAAAAAGGAGATGATGAAATGTAACTTTTGAACTATTTACTTAGTATTTTGGGAACCCTTTGCCGAGCAGCAGTCATGAATTCTGTCTCCAATGCTGGATGGAGTTCATTCTCTGTGTATACATTGAAATGTTAAACTTTCTTAAAGAAAATAGATTAAAAATAAACACATACATGGCAGATTGGAAGTTTTAACCTGTTTTTTTGCGCAGGACTTTTTGTCGATGTACGGTCACCTTCTTCATCACATCAGCCTGAAGTCTCTTGATTTCATATACAACCTTAGACAGTTGTTTTTGCGAGAGTTTGCTAGCTTTTTGAAAGCTCGTCTCAATGTGCTTCAGGAACAGGACCACATGACACAGCATGTTCTTCACGGTAGTTGGTGCATACCCCTTGTTTGCAAGGTACCGTGGATACCTAGGGAATAACAAAAAGTATTTTGTCATATTTTTTATTTGATAATATCTACTTACATTGAATACCACATAATTTTGTGACCAAAGCAATACATACAAGCGTAGCTTGTCCATCCGGTCTAAAAACGTGAGATCCTGCTCTCCAGCAGAAGACGGCATGCCACCAAGCATGTATAGGCAGAAGCGTTTTGCATGGTTCTTCACCTGGTGTGCATTGTCCAAGTCCTTTTTTGAAGTGCGTGCTCCAACCCGAAATTGTTCAAAATCCTTCAGAATAACCTCTGTAGGAATAACATTTTATTTATGCTCATTAATTCACCCTCTGATTTTTAACTACTTTGTTTTTGTAATCTATCTTATAAAAGGTCTCCAGTTGCTATTTGGTCAAAATTATTTCTAAAAATTTTTGATATTCTTTAGTGAAAAAAAGTTAGACACCTTACCATACAAGTAAGAGGTATTTACATTTTTATCCACACACTCTCCTTTCTGAGTTGATCCAAAGGTTGGATGTTTTTGACAGGACTTGGTTGGTGTTGAATGTTGGGTCTGGATGACCTCCAGGCTCTGTTCCAGTTTGTTCAGTCTAGAAAAGATCTCATCAAATTTGCTGGAATGAACATTCACACCCTCAGAATCTTCCTCAGGGGGGGCTGAATCTTTAGGATTGGTGGAAGAGGAAGTAGGGATCTCTGACTCAGCAGATGTTTGACCACAGGGCACTGGAGAGTCATCTGATTCAGCTGATTGAATATGTTCAATAGGATGGCAATGCTTCACCAGCAGATAGGAAGTAAAACAAAAATAAAATTAGTTCATGATACAAGATATGACAAATATTTCTTACATGTACACATGTACAATCACAGGGCTAGGTTCCTCCATTTGTGTTGAACTGATTAACTGTGTCCAGTTCTGCAGTAGCTCATCATCATCAATTTCCATCAAAACAAACTCTTCATCTGGTGGCTGATAACTGTGAAGGGGCTCAGCTTCTAGGAATAATTCACACACAGGAATAAAACAAATTTAAAAAATAAAATACAATGATGCAAGGAGGTGTCTTTTACACCGATCAATAAACATAGTAATTTATTATTTGGATATGAATGACTTGAAAGTACAAGTTTTTAATATTTTGGATTCTGCATGATAGGATACAAATTGGAAGTATTTGGTTTATAGATTCCCTTTACATGCCACTTTGTTGTGAATGTAACCACTGATTAAACTCTGTTAAAAGGTAATAGAATATGCTGACCAATTTATTACATTCAGAACTTCTTACAAGTCAGCCTTAATAAATAAGCTAAAATGTAAAGATTTAAAGAATGTTTTGTATCAGCATTGAGGAAAAAAAGCATTGATGAACTGATCACTATTAAAGATTTACCAGCTGAAGGCACTGATCCAATACCTAGGCCAGACACCATGGGTATCACAGGTTGAGAACTCCTGAGTATGGCCAGTTGTTTGATGATTTCATTTCTTTTTGCTTGCTTCATTAATGGTTCTCGGTCCTGATAAAATAATTTTTAAAGGAAAAACTGATTAACAGCATCTATAATTTTGTTTTAATGAAAACTCAGTGACATTAAAACCCTCACCTCATAAGTCAGAAGCCCATGTGTTTCAGCCAGATGTTTATCAAGCCTGACAAATTTTGACTTGTCACACATGGAACAATATAATGGTCCACCGAACCTACACAAAGAGAGGATGAGACTCAATTCCAGTTAAAATGTTGGAGCCTTTTTGGATGTTTTAAATATTTGGTCCCTTTTAAATTATCTTGGGATTTGCGAGGAAATTGTGTAGAATCTAAAAAAAAAAAAAAATTGTTTTACCTTGCATTTCCAAATTTTAACAGGAGCTCGTGCTCTTGTGGATTCTTCACGCCATGATAACTCAAATGCTGGGACAGGTTGTTGAAACTTCCAAAGCAGATTCCACAAAGTTTGTTGCTCTGACAAAGAAAAAGGCAAAACTTGAGGGGACATAATCCACAGTTAGACACAGCTCTCTGTAAACTGAGACTGTATTCTCACCATCTTGTATAGGAGGTCTGGGCTGCACAAACTAAATATCTGGACATCTATAATAAAATATCAGAAATCCCTCATTTATAAAGAGTCAGTGATTTTTTTTTTTTTTTTAGCTTAAAACATTTGTACAGGTTTAGGGTCAGGATCAACATAAAAAAACATATCAGAAATTGGAAATTATTTCTCATTGGAATAGATTGTGATTTGGAATAAATATTTTTCAATTCCAAATAATATATTCCAGTTTTTAATCTATAAACATTTCTTCAAACATGTTGCAGAAAACTGTCTAAAAAATAATTTGTATAGTTAAATATACCATAATAGGACTAAAACCTTGATTTCTTGGCACAGTATACTATTTTTAAGCAAAAACAAACAGAATAAAAGAGTTTCAACATGTTAAAATAGCAAAACTAATCAGGACCTGATCATCTCAACTTACCATGCAGTCTAAATTCCCAGAGTTCTTTGCAGTTCCAAGACTTCTTTCCACAGGAAGTGCAAATATTCATCTACAAAGCATATGAATCACTTTAAACCAAAAATGGGAAGGAATAGTTAGAGTTTTATTTTCTCAATTACCTTTGACACATGAAGTTCAAATCTCAATCTAGATAAATAACAAAATTCTAAAAATAGAAGTTGGGAAGACTGAGATTTTACATATCACAATTAAACCTGAAAATGTTTCAATTACCTTTTTATTCTGTCAAGCACTGAATTGTAAATGGATGTGTTTGTGACTAGCGCAGAACACTTTAATCTTTCACATATGCCACTGTCTACTGTAGTGACAGTAGTGACACTAAGGACAGTGTCAATCTATGAAACACTTTGAAATGCACAAATGTGTTAATTTTGCTGTATAAATGAAATACAGTTTTATTGACACAACTGCACTCCCTTTTTTCACATAATCATATACCACAATGCAGCTTGGTAGAGAGCTTGGGGTTCAATGGCATTCTCAAGGACACTTTAACTTGTGTCAGTGGCTTGGTGTTAGTGTTAGCAGTGTTAGTGTTTCATCCCATTGACTTATACTTACAAGCTACCTCTTTAATTATTACTTTTTTGCCCTAATCAATCCTCAAACATTAATGGCACAAAGCAAAGAAATTAAGGATATTTATCTAAAGGTATGTTAAATGCTGTGGATTTACCTTGAGAATGCCATTGTTCAATGGACCATGATGGGAATTTAAAATAAGGAATTGCTTAGTGAAACCATTTAGGACCTATATGGAAAGATGGAACTTTGTTTTCCTGAATGTTCCCAACATGCTTCCTTTTTCTAACCAAATGTATTCCTACATTATAAACCATGTCCATATCATTGTGATTCCAACACTTCCAAATGAGTGCACCCAGCATTGCCTATAAATAGCAAACTGGCAAATTATGTCTGCCTTCATAACTCATCAAAGGAAGGACTAAGACTATAACAAACCATGTTTTTCTGAAAGTATGTGAAAGACTCACCTAAATGTCTACATATCTTGACTGTAGGTCAAATTATATAATTAACAGAAGCAAAATATTTTTCAAAATGTCTGTATGATTGCAACAGCAGGTTGGATTTGAAAGTATGTGAAGTTGTTTGCTGACATGTTGAACTTAGAAATATAAATACTATGCAATGGCTGATTTGAACATTTATTTTCAAAATTTTCAGCTGTACAGTTTGCACAAAAGGAGAAGGTCAAAATAAAAATGTCTAAACTCTAGATTATTTTGTCAAAACTCAAATGTTAAATTTAAATGACATTTGTTTCTCCAAATAAAAATTGTGCTAACTATTGCTGACATTTCTATATTTTTACTGTGCATCCTTTTACCTAATTGTAAATGTAAGTATTTCCCATAATGCTTCTGACAGTTTCTAATAAACTAAAGAGTGATGCACAGATTAAAAGAAATTAACAACATAAAACTGTTCCAAAGAAGCTAAACAAAAAGATTTCACTGTAACAACAAAGCCATTGCTATTTAGATTATTTTACATCACACTGGCTTAATGCAAGGCCTTGGTAAACTCTGCCATGTCTCTGAGGATAGGGACGATTTAGGAGTCTTGTATGCCTGAGAGACCATGCCAAATGGAGCACTCTGGTCAGCTATGGTTGTTTGATGTCTTTTGATTGATCTTGAGGTTATTTGGAAGGAAAGGAAGTTCAGGGGGGTGTTGGCTTGAAAAGTCTGCTGTGCTCACAGGGATCTGTTGACCAGCATGTCCCTCTTTTTAGATATTTTCCAAGCTCTAAATTGTTTGTTGGCCACTGAACCAATGTGCTACTTTGCAGAAGCAGATTCCTCTGTGACAATCTTCCACACTGGGCTGGTCGAACTGTTGTTCCTCTGTTGTGTCTTCAGGCACAGTCAGTGGTGAAGAAAGCCTACCCAGTTCTGGCCCATGATCAGTTTTAGTGTTGTTCTCCTCTTGGTGGATTTGATTATTCTTCCTCAACTTCCAATCTTCCAGAGGGAGTTCTACCTGAGCATTGGTGTGGTAACCTTCTGTGGGATGTTGTGTAGAACTTTTGGGAGCCTTTGGTTTGGGATAAAAGGATATAATCTTTTCCTGCTGCTGCTTTTGCTTAGTTGAGATGAATTTACTGGTCTAACCAGGATAAAATAAAAAAAAAAAAATAAAAAAAAAAAGATAATTTTCCATTAGATTCTGTGTTTCTGTTTAATTTCATTGTATTTATTTACATTTTGAAGGTTTACGTTCGTTGAAGCAATGAACAAGATTTGAGTGTTCATCAGACTGACCTCTATTGCCAGCGTCGATGCAAGCAGCACGGTAAAGGGTTCCAGGTATGCTTATTTTGTTGCCAAACATAGTGTGGAAGACATACTGGCACTGGGAAGCCTTGTTGCAGCAGGAGATCTTTATGAGCTGCTCCAGCCACTGATACTCCTCCAAGCTGAGAAACAGCACTGCTTGTCCAGAGCTGTGGACATTCTTGTTCTCATTTACCTAGAAAAAAAACATGAAAGTGAGAATATTTGTATAATATCCCACATAATTACCAAGCTATGCTATAATTATTCATTCTGTCACATGTCCTTACAGGAGCCAAGTTATTACAAATGTGTAAAAAAATGTTTAAAAATGTACATAGAGGTCAACTGATGTGGAACTTAAGAGCATTTTTATACTTCCAAATTTCAGTTTTCTTTAATACTAATCTGTTGTTATTTGGAAGTTGGAATGCTGAAATTAGTTCTCTTGGGAACTAGTTCCCAAGAGAACTAATTCTCTTGGGAAATAGAAATAATAATTTAATTTCATAAATTATTTCATAATTTATTAAATTAAATTATATAATCTTGAATCACTGTGAAACACCATTATACAGGAAAGGTATATAAACAGTTATATACACTTGATTTCAAAATAGATGTTAAAATGGAAGTGTGTATGGCTCAAGTGGTTCTAACTGGAAAGACTTGGAGAAATAGGGCCATATATTTCAAAAAGAATGTTGAAGGCACACTATGATTCCTGATAAACCTGTGATTTAAGACATAGTTCTGATACCATTTCAATTGTTGTTTTAATTAGAGAAAATAAAGATCAATTTGAATTTGTAAATATGTTTTTTTTGGGGGGGTTTTTTTGTTTTGTTTTTTGTTTTTGTTTTTTATTTTAAGGTCATTTTAACCTGAAAAGTCTCAAAGCATTGATACGTGTTACAATTAACACTTTATCTCAAGTTTCTAATATGGTAAAAAGAGTACTCTGGGAGTAGCAAAAGTTATTTCTAGCCTTTATTTATGTGAATTACCAATTCAGTCAAACTCACCTCAACTTGGAACAACTTTTTTTCACTCCAGCTTTCTGCAAAGACAACATTGTCTTTAATCATGTTTGCTAATGCAACCATATTGTTTCCAGACAGTATGGAAAAGTATCCTATCATGTATCCCATCAACTTGTTGTGGTCAGCCATTACGTTTGGATATTTGTCAAGGAGTTCTGCAAAACATACATATCAATTCACCAACTGTGTAAACTGAAGAAAAAGTAGAATCAGTCTTCAGCTACTTACTTAGAAGCATCGGGATCTTATGTTGAGCAATAATCATAAATTCAGTCTCCACTGCTGTGTTGACGTCATTCTCTGTATGCATATTGAAAATCAATATTAAACATTATTCAGGCCAAAAAAGAAAACAAGAAACAAACTTTGCAGATTCACATAATATGGGAACATTTACCTGTCTTATGCTTGAAATCTGGCTGATGTTTAGTTACTTTGGACACTACTTCAACCTTTTGTCTTCTTAATTCATAACAGATCTCGGAAAGTTGTTCATGCGTGAGCTCGCTGGGTTTTTGAAAGTTGGACTCAATGTGCTTGAGAAACAGGATAAGGCTACCCAGCCTTTTCCGAATTGTTGTTGGAGCATACCCCTGGTCTGTTAGGTACACTGGAAACCTAGACCATATAAATTAAGCAGGATGCTTGACATTTGGATTTGGCATTGCATTTACATTTAAAGTGTGGTTTCATGTTACAAGAATTAAATTTGGATTTGAAAAGCTGATCAATTTTATTTAACCTACAATGGAGTTGAATATTATGATTGAAGTAATACTTACGAGTACAACTTGTCCATTTGGTATAAAAAGGTGAGATCGTTGTGCCCGGCAGAAGATGGCAACTCACTGAGCATGTAAAGGCAGAACTGTTTGGCATGGTTCTCAACCTGTTGTGCGTTGGTTAGTAGGGTTTTCCCAGTGCGTATCTCCATCTGAAATCTCTTAAAATCCTTGAGAATAATCTCTGCAGGGATTCAAATAAATGATTACGCTCAGATAAAAACACATTCATACATTTTTTAAACTTTTATATAAATAAGTATAACCTTGTAATAAATAATTAATGAGGTCTGGATCTACTTGATTGCTATTAGGTTGCAATATGCTTGTATGATTTGGTTGGACTGAAAAGAATTATATAAATTTGCGTTTGGTCTAGATTACATTTGTTATACTTTTGCCATGTTTTTCCTTTCAAGTGCCTTAGAAACAAATTTGTTTTGTTTTGAGTTTCTGCTATGTAATCAGTTTGAAATGCATAGGATATGTCCTTTCTTACCGTACAGGTGAGAACCTTCAGTCTTTTCATCCTCCAGTTCCACTCTATTCACTGATGTGAGAGACTGTTGTTCATTTAGAGACTTTTTAAACATTTGTTGTTTCTTTGTTTTCATCAGGAATTGATCCAATATGTCAACCCTGTTTTTAAGGTGCTCAATTTCTCTCTTGCAATTGCTCAAATCCTCGGAAATGTCATTCAGTTTGCATGAACACCTGGGGTTGGATGAAGAGGACTTGTCAGTCTCAAACTCAGCACTTGAGACAAATGTTGGTGGATGGAAACCTGAACAGTCATCTATTTCAGCTGGCTGTAAATTCTGGGTACAATCCACCTGTAGATTAAAAGTCAAAAATAAAACCAACACTTGAAAATCTAAGTAACGGTTTTCAAAAAAAGACAAATGTACACTTACAGGGTCATGCTCCTCTCGTGGTGTCAAACAGCTCAGTTGTGAGCTGTCGATTGGTAGCTCATCAACCTCCACTTTAATCACATCATAATCTTCCAAGTTCTCATCTAAATTAATGTTTTAAAGGTTTAGATATTACAATCCAATAAAAGAATAAAAAACAATAAAGAGTGATGCAGAAAAAAGAAATTGTCTTGAACCCACATACAAAGCAAACACATACAGACAAAAAGTTTTAAACAATAATTAAAGTCAAATGCAGTCCAATGTATCTAAATTCCTATATAAGGAATTTGTTTTGATTAGTTTGAAAAACCAAATATTAATAAACTGATCCCAAACAAAAATTTACCTGACTGAGCTGTTGATACAACATCCAGAGTGGAGACCATGGGATTGTCTGGCTCAGACCTCCTCAGTATGGACAGTTGTTTGATGATTTCTGATCTTTTTGCATCCTCCAAGATTTGGTGTCGAGCCTAATTAGATTAGAGTTTGTTTTGTCAAACCTAAAGACTTGTACCTGAGTTAGACTGAGAGAAGTTAATTAGCCTACCTCATAGTCCCACATGTGATGTTGGTCGATCAGATGTTTGTCAAGCCTGACTAGTCTTGACTTGTGACAAATAGGACATGTCAATGCTCCCCTAAAACTGTGATAAAAATTAAAAATAACACAATTCATCCATCCTCTCAACAGTTTGGAATATGTCTATTTTAAAAAACCATTAATTTACTTGTGAACTGGTGAAAAAAAATAGTTGAAATTATTTCTTACTGTGCACTTCCATATTTCAGTAGCAGATCTCGCTCTTGACTGTTTCCTACTCTATGTGAGATCCTCAAATGGCGGCACAAGTTCTTATAACTCTTGAAGCAGAGTCCACATAGTTTATACCTCTGAAAACCCCAAAAATGACAAATTCAATCAAACATAACCTACTAAATTCATAAAAATGTAAATATACATACCATCTTGTCAAACCTTTGGGCTGCACTCTGAATACCTGGACATCCATACACAAATATATCAGAATTTCCCTTTTTTCTGACAAAAGTCTTCAAAATAACTCTCTAAAACCTAAGCATTGTTACAGTTAAAGCCAATATAAAATATGTCAAAAATATCAATTTGTTTTATTCAGTTTTCTTTGCAACAGTAGTGGATTTGGAATTAGAACTTACCATACCAGAATAATATATTCCAAATTTATATCTATAAAAGTGATTTTTAAACAAGATGCAAAAATGTAATAAAAAAATATTTTTTATCAACATTAACAAAAAGTAGTTCTGCACTTTTATGTAATGCTAATATATACTGAGATTACAGGAAAAAAATAGATTTAACAGTGTTACGTTGTAAAGCTAAAGGAAAAAATCAGGAGCTCCTCAACACTACTCACCATGCGGTCTGAACTCCCAGAATTCTTTGCACAGGAACTCCAAATATCTATCTAGAGTGCACATGAATTGTTTTAAACTGAAAGCAAGAAGGGATAGTTTGGGTATTAATGACTCAATGATCTTTGACACAGGAAGTTCAAATCTCAGTCTAGGCACAGGTGAAATGCTGAATATTGAAATTAGGAACCATTCACATTAAGGTGGAATGTTATGATGAAAACATGCAGTAGTTGTTTCTGCATTATAAAACTTGGTCCCAAAGTCTGCAGTTAGTGTACCTTACTGGGAGATCTTTACATGGCTCACCAAAACATTTTATGGGCAGACATTGGATATCATATGGGGATGTGGAGGCTTGAATTCTAGTGTTGGTGAACGTTACTAACAGCTTAAACCATCTGGAAATAATTTGTTTTTAAATTGTTCCACAAACTTAAGACTGACTCCATCAAAAATAGTCCTGTTAAATCACCTGCAATTGAAACAACAAATTTGGTGCCCATATCTGGATGAAATTTATTTCCGTTAACTAATTTGTTATATGTCTCAAAAATGCAGCTGGACAGTAGACTCTTCAAAATAAGCAGTGAATGGCATCAGGTGAGGAGTTAGACTATGTTTTACTGTAAGCTTAACAATGCAGTTCATGTGGAAGATCACAGCCTTAAGTTTTCCCTAAATTCTCAAACAATAATTTGACAAGTTTAACATATGGAATTCCCCAATAAGTACTGCTAAGAAATGTTAAGAGAGAGATCCTTTTAATCTTGATGCCTTTGAAATGCTCTGGGAAATAGGTGAAACAAATACCTATGGTATATATATATATATATATATATATATATATATATATATATATATATAGATATACAATATATATATAATATATATATATATATATATAATATATATATATATATATATATATATATATATATATATATATATATATATATGATAAAAATGTGAGCATTTACATACTTCCAAATGTGTGACTCTAAAATAGAGAACAGATGGAAAATTGGAATGTCTGCTGGTATTACTCATCGCAGTAAGTACTTAAAATAATAGGACCATATTTAACTAAATATTTGTGAAGTGCTGATTTAATTTCCATATAGATATAAACATCAATTTAATATGAAGAAACTGTGATGCATTACAAAATCCAAAGACAAAGCATCATGCTGCTTGGAACATTTATTTTTAACATTCACCGGACACAGTACGGCTACAAAAAAGGAAATGAGTATTTGCTTTTTTAAAATAGCAGTTGTTCATTGCAGTGTCGTCTTAGCCACAGTTACAAAATTGAGTGTAATTCTTCTCAAAACAAAAATATCTTTGATAATACTTTTTCAAAACGTTTTTTTGTCTCAAAACAAAAATGTCTGACAAAATGTATTTTTGAAATAAAGAAACTGTAACATTATTGTATGAAATAAAATTTTAAATAATATTTTTACTTTGTAAAAAATATTATTTTAAAATACACAACAATGAAACTTCAACATTTTTAACCTGAGCCATGAAAAGAAAGTAAACATAAAGGTTAGCTACAGTTACAAAACTGAATGTATTTATTCTCAAAACAAAATCTCTCTGACAAAATGAATATTTGAAATAAAAAAATTGTAACAGTACAGTGTGAAATAAAATTTTAAAATTTTATTTTTGTACTTTGTTGTATATTTTAAAAGAACATTTTTTTACAATGAAAATTCAACATTTTTAACCTGAGCCATGAAGAAATGGGAAACATACATGTACATGTAAATTAACTGAGCTGAATTTTTTTTTTTAACTTAACTTTGTATAACCAAGACTTATGACTGAAATGGTGTGTGTTGAGCTGGGTGGTCAGAGGTTTCCATCACAACATCCTGGGATGAGGGCTCCAAGCTGCTCATGTTGACCTGTTGGGCCACAGGCTCTGGTGTGTCCATCACATTGTTCTCCAGTGGGGACTCCACTTTGACCATGGGGATAACCTGGGCTGGGTGGTTAGGGGTTTCCATGACAACATCCTGGGATGAGGGCTCCAAGCTGCTCATCATGACCTGTTGGGCCACAGGCTCTGGTGTGTCCATCACATTGTTCTCCAGTGGGGACTCCACTTTGACCATGGGAATAACCTGGGCTGGGTGGTTAGGGGTTTCCATGACAACATCCTGGGATGAGGGCTCCAAGCTGCTCATCATGACCTGTTGGGCCACAGGCTCTGGTGTGTCCATCACATTGTTCTCCAGTGGGGGCTCCACTTTGTCAATGGGAATAACCCCATGACAACATCCTGGGATGAGGGCTCCAAGCTGCTCATCATGACCTGTTGGACCACAGGCTCTGGTGTGTCCATCACATTGTTCTCCAATGGGGACTCCACTTTGACCATGGGGATAACCTGGGCTGGGTGGTTAGGGGTTTCCATGACAACATCCTGGGATGAGGGCTCCAAGCTGCTCATCATGACCTGTTGGGCCACAGGCTCTGGTGTGTCCATCACATTGTTCTCCAGTGGGGGCTCCACTTTGTCAATGGGAATAACCTGGGCTGGGTGGTTAGGGGTTTCCATGACAACATCCTGGGATGAGGGCTCCAAGCTGCTCATCATGACCTGTTGGACCACAGGCTCTGGTGTGTCCATCACATTGTTCTCCAGTGGGGGCTCCACTTTGTCAATGGGAATAACCTGGGCTGGGTGGTTAGGGGTTTCCATGACAACATCCTGGGATGAGGGCTCCAAGCTGCTCATCATGACCTGTTGGGCCACAGGCTCTGGTGTGTCCATCACATTGTTCTCCAATGGGGACTCCACTTTGACCATGGGGATAACCTGGGCTGGGTGGTTAGGGGTTTCCATGACAACATCCTGGGATGAGGGCTCCAAGCTGCTCATCATGACCTGTTGGGCCACAGGCTCTGGTTGTGTCCATCACATTGTTCTCCAGTGGGGCTCCACTTTGTCAATGGGAATAACCTGGGCTGGGTGGTTAGGGGTTTCCATGACAACATCCTGGGATGAGGGCTCCAAGCTGCTCATCATGACCTGTTGGGCCACAGGCTCTGGTGTGTCCATCACATTGTTCTCCAGTGGGGGCTCCACTTGTCAATGGGAATAACCTGGGCTGGGTGGTTAGGGGTTTCCATGACAACATCCTGGGATGAGGGCTCCAAGCTGCTCATCATGACCTGTTGGGCCACAGGCTCTGGTGTGTCCATCACATTGTTCTCCAGTGGGGACTCCACTTTGACCATGGGAATAACCTGGGCTGGGTGGTTAGGGGTTTCCATGACAACATCCTGGGATGAGGGCTCCAAGCTGCTCATCATGACCTGTTGGGCCACAGGCTCTGGTGTGTCCATCACATTGTTCTCCAGTGGGGGCTCCACTTTGACCATGGGAATAACCTGGGCTGGGTGGTTAGGGGTTTCCATGACAACATCCTGGGATGAGGGCTCCAAGCTGCTCATCATGACCTGTTGGGCCACAGGCTCTGGTGTGTCCATCACATTGTTCTCCAGTGGGGGCTCCCACTTTGTCAATGGGAATAACCTGGGCTGGGTGGTTAGGGGTTTCCATGACAACATCCTGGGATGAGGGCTCCAAGCTGCTCATCATGACCTGTTGGGCCACAGGCTCTGGTGTGTCCATCACATTGTTCTCCAGTGGGGGCTCCACTTTGTCAATGGGAATAACCTGGGCTGGGTGGTTAGGGGTTTCCATGACAACATCCTGGGATGAGGGCTCCAAGCTGCTCATCATGACCTGTTGGGCCACAGGCTCTGGTGTGTCCATCACATTGTTCTCCAGTGGGGGCTCCACTTTGTCAATGGGAATAACCTGGGCTGGGTGGTTAGGGGTTTCCATGACAACATCCTGGGATGAGGGCTCCAAGCTGCTCATCATGACCTGTTGGGCCACAGGCTCTGGTGTGTCCATCACATTGTTCTCCAGTGGGGGCTCCACTTTGTCATGGAATAACCTGGGCTGGGTGGTTAGGGGTTTCCATGACAACATCCTGGGATGAGGGCTCCAAGCTGCTCATCATGACCTGTTGGACCACAGGCTCTGGTGTGTCCATCACATTGTTCTCCAATGGGGACTCCACTTTGACCATGGGGATAACCTGGGCTGGGTGGTTAGGGGTTTCCATGACAACATCCTGGGATGAGGGCTCCAAGCTGCTCATCATGACTTGTTGGGCCACAGGCTCTGGTGTGTCCATCACGTTTTCCAATGGGGACTCCACTTTGTCCATGGGAATAACCTGGGCTGGGTGGTCAGGGGTTTCCATCACAAAGTCCTGGGATGAGGGCTCCAAGCTGCTCATCATGACCTGTTGGGCCACAGGCTCTGGTGTGTCCATCACGTTTTCAATGGGGACTCCACTTTGTCCATGGGAATAACCTGGGCTGGGTGGTCAGGGGTTTCCATCACAAAGTCCTGGGATGAGGGCTCCAAGTAGCCAGTCATGGCATACTCAGTTATGGGATCTGTTGTGGCCACCACAATATCCTCTACTGAGATCTCCAGTGTGTCCATAAAGATTAGCTGGAGTTGGGGTTCAGGGATGTCCTTGACAATGACTTGCTGTGACCCTATCTTAGATAGGTTGATGCTTCTCCGACC
>JABWDS010000026.1:0-49563 GCA_014839685.1 Anableps anableps
AATGTGAAATTCCAACTTCATTTAATGATGGGAAGGACTTGGAATCTTGTGAAATGGAGGCCCCTGCAGCCATCTTAATGTATTTTTCTATATATGGTAGGCCAGTGGAGGTGATATAGCTGTCTGGAGGTTGAATTCCATGTGTTTCAATAGGCCAAATCCACAAAGATGTGAAATTCCAAGTACCTTTTGAGTGTTTGGAATATAGTGAAATAGAACTTCCTGCAGGTTTCCAATGGACTGTGGAGGTGTAAATGTGTGCAGGAGGTGTGATTATGTGTGATTTGCGGATTACAATTCCCATTGAAAATGTCAAATTCCAACTTCATTTAATGATGGGAAGGACTTGGAATCTTGTGAAATGGAGGCCCCTGCAGCCATCTTAATGTATTTTTCTATATGTGGTAGGCCAGTGGAGGTGATATAGCTGTCTGGAGGTTGAATTCCATGTGTTTCAATAGGCCAAATCCACGAAGATGTGAAATTCCAAGTACCTCTTCAGTGTTTGGAATGTGTTAACATAGAACTTTCTGCAGGTTTCCAATGGACTGTGGAGGTGTAAATGTGTGCAGGAGGTGTGATTATGTGTGATTTGCGGATTACAATTCCCATTGAAAATGTCAAATTCCAACTTCATTTAATGATGGGAAGGACTTGGAATCTTGTGAAATGGAGGCCCCTGCAGCCATCCTAATGTATTTGTCTATATGTGGTAGGCCAGTGGAGGTGATATAGGTGTCTGGATTTTGAATTCCATGTGTTCCAATGGGCCAAATCCATGAAGATGTGAAATTCCAGGTACCTCTTGAGTGTATGGAATATGTTGAAATAGAACTTCGTGCAGGTTTCCAGTGGCGTGTTGAGGTGTAGATGTGTGCTGGAGATGTGATTGTGAGAGAATTGAAGATGAAAATTCCCAAGAAAGTGTTATATTCCAAGAACCTTTAATGATGGGAAGGACTTGGAATCTTGTGACATGGAGGCCCCTGCAGACATTCCAATGTATTTTTCTATATGTAGTAGGTCAATGGAGGTGCTTTAGGTGTCTGGAAGTGCAATTCCATTTGTCCCAATAGGCTAAATCCACGAAGATGTGAAATACCAGGTATCTGTGATGCTTTGGCATATGGTGAAATAGAACTTCGTGCAGGTTTCCAGTGGAGTGTTGAGGTGTATATGTGTGCAGGAGATGTGACTGTGAGGGAATTGAAGGTGAAAATTCCCAAGAAAGTGTTATATTCCAATTATCTTTAATGATGGGAAGGACATGGAAAATTGTGAAATGGAGGTGTGTTCACCCTTCGAAATGTACTGGTTAACTTATTTGCGGATTCTGTCTCAGTGCCCTAGTGGTAGGTGAAAGTGATTTTTGTGAGTGTTAGAGAAAGTGGGTTGATGCGACATTACTAATTGTGATGGAATGAAATGTTGCAAAAATATGCGTATGTTTTGAAAATAGTGGTGTTATAGGTTTTGAGAAATTTAAAGATATTTTGATGGGACATGATCTCCACGAATAAGCAGAAGTGAATTTTTTTGGTGGAGGGCCAGAAATATGGATTGTTAGAGTGAAGGAGTTGAAAAATAAGATATCTTCCAAATTCCAGGTTATATAGTGTGAAATGTGGATAGGCGCCACCTGGTGTTAAAATGTGGAATTGACGGGTGTTTGTAGTGACTTTGCAGGCTCAGGAAATGAGGAAAAGAGGGGGAAATTGATAGAAATTGTTGGGCAGGCCAAGAGGAAGAAGTTTTAGGCGAAAGTTTGGTTTTTGGAATGGAGGTTAGGGAATCTCCTATTTAGGGTTAGGGGTTAGGGTTAGGGTTAGGTTATAGGATGAAAACCAAAGCGAACATATGTTCGCTTTGTTATAACTCCAAAACTATACGTGTCATCTGAACCAAACTTGGTACAGAGACTATGGGGGACCCATAGAATATACCCACAAAGTTTGGTGGTCATGGCTTATTGCTTTGACATAGCTGCCATAGACTTCCATTCATTTTTGTTCAGAGTATAAGTCCAAGTAGGAAGGTGCTAGGGAGTTGGGAGTAGGTTCCCTGTGCTCAGGGGCTCCCTCTGAGTCCAACAGTACCTGACACGTCCATATCCAAAGACCTTTGGAAAAATGTTCAAAAAATGTTCTAAGTGTGGGGTGGGTGGAGCTTCATGTGGGACCTTTACCAGGGTGCGTTTTGGGCCATTCTGAGTTGACTGGAATGGGTCTTAGGGTTAGGGTTAGGGTAGGGTTAGGGGCTAGGTTATAGGATGAAAACCAAAGCGAACAAATGTTCGCTTTGTTATAACTCCAAAACTATACGTGGGTTAGGGTTAGGGTTAGGGTTAGGTTATAGGATGAAAACCAAAGCGAACAAATGTTCGCTTTGTTATAACTCCAAAACTATACGTGTCATCTGAACCAAACTTGGTACAGAGACTATGGGGGACCCATAGAATATACCCACAAAGTTTGGTGGTCATGGCTTATTGCTTTGACATAGCTGCCATAGACTTCCATTCATTTTTGTTCAGAGTATAAGTCCAAGTAGGAAGGTGCTAGGGAGTTGGGAGTAGGTTCCCTGTGCTCAGGGGCTCCCTCTGAGTCCAACAGTACCTGACACGTCCATATCCAAAGACCTTTGGAAAAATGTTCAAAAAATGTTCTAAGTGTGGGGTGGGTGGAGCTTCATGTGGGACCTTTACCAGGGTGCGTTTTGGGCCATTCTGAGTTGACTGGAATGGGTCTTAGGGTTAGGGTTAGGGTAGGGTTAGGGGCTAGGTTATAGGATGAAAACCAAAGCGAACAAATGTTCGCTTTGTTATAACTCCAAAACTATACGTGTCATCTGAACCAAACTTGGTACAGAGACTATGGGGGTTAGGGTTGGGGTTAGGGTTAGGGTTAGGGTTAGGGTTAGGGTTAGGGTTAGGGGTTAGGGTTAGGGTTAGGGTTAGGGTTAGGTTATAGGATGAAAACCAAAGCGAACAAATGTTCGCTTTGTTATAACTCCAAAACTATACGTGTCATCTGAACCAAACTTGGTACAGAGACTATGGGGGACCCATAGAATATACCCACAAAGTTTGGTGGTCATGGCTTATTGCTTTGACATAGCTGCCATAGACTTCCATTCATTTTTGTTCAGAGTATAAGTCCAAGTAGGAAGGTGCTAGGGAGTTGGGAGTAGGTTCCCTGTGCTCAGGGGCTCCCTCTGAGTCCAACAGTACCTGACACGTCCATATCCGAAGACCTTTGGAAAAATGTTCAAAAAATGTTCTAAGTGTGGGGTGGGTGGAGCTTCATGTGGGACCTTTACCAGGGTGCGTTTTGGGCCATTCTGAGTTGACTGGAATGGGTCTTAGGGTTAGGGTTAGGGTAGGGTTAGGGGCTAGGTTATAGGATGAAAACCAAAGCGAACAAATGTTCGCTTTGTTATAACTCCAAAACTATACGTGGGTTAGGGTTAGGGTTAGGGTTAGGTTATAGGATGAAAACCAAAGCGAACAAATGTTCGCTTTGTTATAACTCCAAAACTATACGTGTCATCTGAACCAAACTTGGTACAGAGACTATGGGGGACCCATAGAATATACCCACAAAGTTTGGTGGTCATGGCTTATTGCTTTGACATAGCTGCCATAGACTTCCATTCATTTTTGTTCAGAGTATAAGTCCAAGTAGGAAGGTGCTAGGGAGTTGGGAGTAGGTTCCCTGTGCTCAGGGGCTCCCTCTGAGTCCAACAGTACCTGACACGTCCATATCCAAAGACCTTTGGAAAAATGTTCAAAAAATGTTCTAAGTGTGGGGTGGGTGGAGCTTCATGTGGGACCTTTACCAGGGTGCGTTTTGGGCCATTCTGAGTTGACTGGAATGGGTCTTAGGGTTAGGGTTAGGGTAGGGTTAGGGGCTAGGTTATAGGATGAAAACCAAAGCGAACAAATGTTCGCTTTGTTATAACTCCAAAACTATACGTGGGTTAGGGTTAGGGTTAGGGTTAGGTTATAGGATGAAAACCAAAGCGAACAAATGTTCGCTTTGTTATAACTCCAAAACTATACGTGTCATCTGAACCAAACTTGGTACAGAGACTATGGGGGACCCATAGAATATACCCACAAAGTTTGGTGGTCATGGCTTATTGCTTTGACATAGCTGCCATAGACTTCCATTCATTTTTGTTCAGAGTATAAGTCCAAGTAGGAAGGTGCTAGGGAGTTGGGAGTAGGTTCCCTGTGCTCAGGGGCTCCCTCTGAGTCCAACAGTACCTGACACGTCCATATCCAAAGACCTTTGGAAAAATGTTCAAAAAATGTTCTAAGTGTGGGGTGGGTGGAGCTTCATGTGGGACCTTTACCAGGGTGCGTTTTGGGCCATTCTGAGTTGACTGGAATGGGTCTTAGGGTTAGGGTTAGGGTAGGGTTAGGGGCTAGGTTATAGGATGAAAACCAAAGCGAACAAATGTTCGCTTTGTTATAACTCCAAAACTATACGTGTCATCTGAACCAAACTTGGTACAGAGACTATGGGGGTTAGGGTTGGGGTTAGGGTTAGGGTTAGGGTTAGGGTTAGGGTTAGGGGTTAGGGGTTAGGGTTAGGGTTAGGGTTAGGGTATAGGATGAAAACCAAAGCGAACAAATGTTCGCTTTGTTATAACTCCAAAACTATACGTGGGTTAGGGTTAGGGTTAGGGTTAGGTTATAGGATGAAAACCAAAGCGAACAAATGTTCGCTTTGTTATAACTCCAAAACTATACGTGTCATCTGAACCAAACTTGGTACAGAGACTATGGGGGACCCATAGAATATACCCACAAAGTTTGGTGGTCATGGCTTATTGCTTTGACATAGCTGCCATAGACTTCCATTCATTTTTGTTCAGAGTATAAGTCCAAGTAGGAAGGTGCTAGGGAGTTGGGAGTAGGTTCCCTGTGCTCAGGGGCTCCCTCTGAGTCCAACAGTACCTGACACGTCCATATCCAAAGACCTTTGGAAAAATGTTCAAAAAATGTTCTAAGTGTGGGGTGGGTGGAGCTTCATGTGGGACCTTTACCAGGGTGCGTTTTGGGCCATTCTGAGTTGACTGGAATGGGTCTTAGGGTTAGGGTTAGGGTAGGGTTAGGGGCTAGGTTATAGGATGAAAACCAAAGCGAACAAATGTTCGCTTTGTTATAACTCCAAAACTATACGTGTCATCTGAACCAAACTTGGTACAGAGACTATGGGGGTTAGGGTTGGGGTTAGGGTTAGGGTTAGGGTTAGGGTTAGGGTTAGGGTTAGGGGTTAGGGTTAGGGTTAGGGTTAGGTTATAGGATGAAAACCAAAGCGAACAAATGTTCGCTTTGTTATAACTCCAAAACTATACGTGTCATCTGAACCAAACTTGGTACAGAGACTATGGGGGACCCATAGAATATACCCACAAAGTTTGGTGGTCATGGCTTATTGCTTTGACATAGCTGCCATAGACTTCCATTCATTTTTGTTCAGAGTATAAGTCCAAGTAGGAAGGTGCTAGGGAGTTGGGAGTAGGTTCCCTGTGCTCAG
Source organism: Anableps anableps (assembly GCA_014839685.1). NCBI lineage: Eukaryota > Metazoa > Chordata > Actinopteri > Cyprinodontiformes > Anablepidae > Anableps > Anableps anableps. The sequence continues at coordinate 5,547 of JABWDS010000026.1, forward strand.
GGGCTCCCTCTGAGTCCAACAGTACCTGACACGTCCATATCCAAAGACCTTTGGAAAAATGTTCAAAAAATGTTCTAAGTGTGGGGTGGGTGGAGCTTCATGTGGGACCTTTACCAGGGTGCGTTTTGGGCCATTCTGAGTTGACTGGAATGGGTCTTAGGGTTAGGGTTAGGGTAGGGTTAGGGGCTAGGTTATAGGATGAAAACCAAAGCGAACAAATGTTCGCTTTGTTATAACTCCAAAACTATACGTGGGTTAGGGTTAGGGTTAGGGTTAGGGTTATAGGATGAAAACCAAAGCGAACAAATGTTCGCTTTGTTATAACTCCAAAACTATACGTGTCATCTGAACCAAACTTGGTACAGAGACTATGGGGGACCCATAGAATATACCCACAAAGTTTGGTGGTCATGGCTTATTGCTTTGACATAGCTGCCATAGACTTCCATTCATTTTTGTTCAGAGTATAAGTCCAAGTAGGAAGGTGCTAGGGAGTTGGGAGTAGGTTCCCTGTGCTCAGGGGCTCCCTCTGAGTCCAACAGTACCTGACACGTCCATATCCAAAGACCTTTGGAAAAATGTTCAAAAAATGTTCTAAGTGTGGGGTGGGTGGAGCTTCATGTGGGACCTTTACCAGGGTGCGTTTTGGGCCATTCTGAGTTGACTGGAATGGGTCTTAGGGTTAGGGTTAGGGTAGGGTTAGGGGCTAGGTTATAGGATGAAAACCAAAGCGAACAAATGTTCGCTTTGTTATAACTCCAAAACTATACGTGGGTTAGGGTTAGGGTTAGGGTTAGGTTATAGGATGAAAACCAAAGCGAACAAATGTTCGCTTTGTTATAACTCCAAAACTATACGTGTCATCTGAACCAAACTTGGTACAGAGACTATGGGGGACCCATAGAATATACCCACAAAGTTTGGTGGTCATGGCTTATTGCTTTGACATAGCTGCCATAGACTTCCATTCATTTTTGTTCAGAGTATAAGTCCAAGTAGGAAGGTGCTAGGGAGTTGGGAGTAGGTTCCCTGTGCTCAGGGGCTCCCTCTGAGTCCAACAGTACCTGACACGTCCATATCCAAAGACCTTTGGAAAAATGTTCAAAAAATGTTCTAAGTGTGGGGTGGGTGGAGCTTCATGTGGGACCTTTACCAGGGTGCGTTTTGGGCCATTCTGAGTTGACTGGAATGGGTCTTAGGGTTAGGGTTAGGGTAGGGTTAGGGGCTAGGGTTATAGGATGAAAACCAAAGCGAACAAATGTTCGCTTTGTTATAACTCCAAAACTATACGTGTCATCTGAACCAAACTTGGTACAGAGACTATGGGGGTTAGGGTTGGGGTTAGGGTTAGGGTTAGGGTTAGGGTTAGGGTTAGGGTTAGGGTTAGGGGTTAGGGTTAGGGTTAGGGTTAGGGTTAGGTTATAGGATGAAAACCAAAGCGAACAAATGTTCGCTTTGTTATAACTCCAAAACTATACGTGTCATCTGAACCAAACTTGGTACAGAGACTATGGGGGACCCATAGAATATACCCACAAAGTTTGGTGGTCATGGCTTATTGCTTTGACATAGCTGCCATAGACTTCCATTCATTTTTGTTCAGAGTATAAGTCCAAGTAGGAAGGTGCTAGGGAGTTGGGAGTAGGTTCCCTGTGCTCAGGGGCTCCCTCTGAGTCCAACAGTACCTGACACGTCCATATCCAAAGACCTTTGGAAAAATGTTCAAAAAATGTTCTAAGTGTGGGGTGGGTGGAGCTTCATGTGGGACCTTTACCAGGGTGCGTTTTGGGCCATTCTGAGTTGACTGGAATGGGTCTTAGGGTTAGGGTTAGGGTAGGGTTAGGGGCTAGGTTATAGGATGAAAACCAAAGCGAACAAATGTTCGCTTTGTTATAACTCCAAAACTATACGTGGGTTAGGGTTAGGGTTAGGGTTAGGTTATAGGATGAAAACCAAAGCGAACAAATGTTCGCTTTGTTATAACTCCAAAACTATACGTGTCATCTGAACCAAACTTGGTACAGAGACTATGGGGGACCCATAGAATATACCCACAAAGTTTGGTGGTCATGGCTTATTGCTTTGACATAGCTGCCATAGACTTCCATTCATTTTTGTTCAGAGTATAAGTCCAAGTAGGAAGGTGCTAGGGAGTTGGGAGTAGGTTCCCTGTGCTCAGGGGCTCCCTCTGAGTCCAACAGTACCTGACACGTCCATATCCAAAGACCTTTGGAAAAATGTTCAAAAAATGTTCTAAGTGTGGGGTGGGTGGAGCTTCATGTGGGACCTTTACCAGGGTGCGTTTTGGGCCATTCTGAGTTGACTGGAATGGGTCTTAGGGTTAGGGTTAGGGTAGGGTTAGGGGCTAGGGTTATAGGATGAAAACCAAAGCGAACAAATGTTCGCTTTGTTATAACTCCAAAACTATACGTGTCATCTGAACCAAACTTGGTACAGAGACTATGGGGGTTAGGGTTGGGGTTAGGGTTAGGGTTAGGGTTAGGGTTAGGGTTAGGGTTAGGGTTAGGGGTTAGGGTTAGGGTTAGGGTTAGGGTTAGGTTATAGGATGAAAACCAAAGCGAACAAATGTTCGCTTTGTTATAACTCCAAAACTATACGTGTCATCTGAACCAAACTTGGTACAGAGACTATGGGGGACCCATAGAATATACCCACAAAGTTTGGTGGTCATGGCTTATTGCTTTGACATAGCTGCCATAGACTTCCATTCATTTTTGTTCAGAGTATAAGTCCAAGTAGGAAGGTGCTAGGGAGTTGGGAGTAGGTTCCCTGTGCTCAGGGGCTCCCTCTGAGTCCAACAGTACCTGACACGTCCATATCCAAAGACCTTTGGAAAAATGTTCAAAAAATGTTCTAAGTGTGGGGTGGGTGGAGCTTCATGTGGGACCTTTACCAGGGTGCGTTTTGGGCCATTCTGAGTTGACTGGAATGGGTCTTAGGGTTAGGGTTAGGGTAGGGTTAGGGGCTAGGGTTATAGGATGAAAACCAAAGCGAACAAATGTTCGCTTTGTTATAACTCCAAAACTATACGTGTCATCTGAACCAAACTTGGTACAGAGACTATGGGGGTTAGGGTTGGGGTTAGGGTTAGGGTTAGGGTTAGGGTTAGGGGTAGGGTTAAGGGTAGGGTTAGGGTTAGGGTTAGGGTTAGGGTTAGGTTATAGGATGAAAACCAAAGCGAACAAATGTTCGCTTTGTTATAACTCCAAAACTATACGTGTCATCTGAACCAAACTTGGTACAGAGACTATGGGGGACCCATAGAATATACCCACAAAGTTTGGTGGTCATGGCTTATTGCTTTGACATAGCTGCCATAGACTTCCATTCATTTTTGTTCAGAGTATAAGTCCAAGTAGGAAGGTGCTAGGGAGTTGGGAGTAGGTTCCCTGTGCTCAGGGGCTCCCTCTGAGTCCAACAGTACCTGACACGTCCATATCCAAAGACCTTTGGAAAAATGTTCAAAAAATGTTCTAAGTGTGGGGTGGGTGGAGCTTCATGTGGGACCTTTACCAGGGTGCGTTTTGGGCCATTCTGAGTTGACTGGAATGGGTCTTAGGGTTAGGGTTAGGGTAGGGTTAGGGGCTAGGTTATAGGATGAAAACCAAAGCGAACAAATGTTCGCTTTGTTATAACTCCAAAACTATACGTGGGTTAGGGTTAGGGTTAGGGTTAGGTTATAGGATGAAAACCAAAGCGAACAAATGTTCGCTTTGTTATAACTCCAAAACTATACGTGTCATCTGAACCAAACTTGGTACAGAGACTATGGGGGACCCATAGAATATACCCACAAAGTTTGGTGGTCATGGCTTATTGCTTTGACATAGCTGCCATAGACTTCCATTCATTTTTGTTCAGAGTATAAGTCCAAGTAGGAAGGTGCTAGGGAGTTGGGAGTAGGTTCCCTGTGCTCAGGGGCTCCCTCTGAGTCCAACAGTACCTGACACGTCCATATCCAAAGACCTTTGGAAAAATGTTCAAAAAATGTTCTAAGTGTGGGGTGGGTGGAGCTTCATGTGGGACCTTTACCAGGGTGCGTTTTGGGCCATTCTGAGTTGACTGGAATGGGTCTTAGGGTTAGGGTTAGGGTAGGGTTAGGGGCTAGGTTATAGGATGAAAACCAAAGCGAACAAATGTTCGCTTTGTTATAACTCCAAAACTATACGTGTCATCTGAACCAAACTTGGTACAGAGACTATGGGGGACCCATAGAATATACCCACAAAGTTTGGTGGTCATGGCTTATTGCTTTGACATAGCTGCCATAGACTTCCATTCATTTTTGTTCAGAGTATAAGTCCAAGTAGGAAGGTGCTAGGGAGTTAGGGTTAGGGTTAGGGTTAGGGTAGGGTTAGGGTTAGGGTTAGGGTTAGGGTAGGGTTAGGGTTAGGGTTAGGGTAGGGTTAGGGTTAGGGTTAGGGTTAGGGTTAGGGTAGGGTTAGGGTTAGGGTTAGGGTTAGGGGTTAGGGGTTAGGGTTAGGGTTAGGTTATAGGATGAAAACCAAAGCGAACAAATGTTCGCTTTGTTATAACTCCAAAACTATACGTGGGTTAGGGTTAGGGTTAGGGTTAGGTTATAGGATGAAAACCAAAGCGAACAAATGTTCGCTTTGTTATAACTCCAAAACTATACGTGTCATCTGAACCAAACTTGGTACAGAGACTATGGGGGACCCATAGAATATACCCACAAAGTTTGGTGGTCATGGCTTATTGCTTTGACATAGCTGCCATAGACTTCCATTCATTTTTGTTCAGAGTATAAGTCCAAGTAGGAAGGTGCTAGGGAGTTGGGAGTAGGTTCCCTGTGCTCAGGGGCTCCCTCTGAGTCCAACAGTACCTGACACGTCCATATCCAAAGACCTTTGGAAAAATGTTCAAAAAATGTTCTAAGTGTGGGGTGGGTGGAGCTTCATGTGGGACCTTTACCAGGGTGCGTTTTGGGCCATTCTGAGTTGACTGGAATGGGTCTTAGGGTTAGGGTTAGGGTAGGGTTAGGGGCTAGGTTATAGGATGAAAACCAAAGCGAACAAATGTTCGCTTTGTTATAACTCCAAAACTATACGTGTCATCTGAACCAAACTTGGTACAGAGACTATGGGGGACCCATAGAATATACCCACAAAGTTTGGTGGTCATGGCTTATTGCTTTGACATAGCTGCCATAGACTTCCATTCATTTTTGTTCAGAGTATAAGTCCAAGTAGGAAGGTGCTAGGGAGTTGGGAGTAGGTTCCCTGTGCTCAGGGGCTCCCTCTGAGTCCAACAGTACCTGACACGTCCATATCCAAAGACCTTTGGAAAAATGTTCAAAAAATGTTCTAAGTGTGGGGTGGGTGGAGCTTCATGTGGGACCTTTACCAGGGTGCGTTTTGGGCCATTCTGAGTTGACTGGAATGGGTCTTAGGGTTAGGGTTAGGGTAGGGTTAGGGGCTAGGTTATAGGATGAAAACCAAAGCGAACAAATGTTCGCTTTGTTATAACTCCAAAACTATACGTGGGTTAGGGTTAGGGTTAGGGTTAGGTTATAGGATGAAAACCAAAGCGAACAAATGTTCGCTTTGTTATAACTCCAAAGGGTTAGGGGTTAGGGTTAGGGTTAGGGTTAGGGTTAGGGTAGGGTTAGGGTTAGGGTTAGGGTTAGGGGTTAGGGTTAGGGTTAGGGTTAGGGTTAGGGTATAGGATGAAAACCAAAGCGAACAAATGTTCGCTTTGTTATAACTCCAAAACTATACGTGTCATCTGAACCAAACTTGGTACAGAGACTATGGGGGACCCATAGAATATACCCACAAAGTTTGGTGGTCATGGCTTATTGCTTTGACATAGCTGCCATAGACTTCCATTCATTTTTGTTCAGAGTATAAGTCCAAGTAGGAAGGTGCTAGGGAGTTGGGAGTAGGTTCCCTGTGCTCAGGGGCTCCCTCTGAGTCCAACAGTACCTGACACGTCCATATCCAAAGACCTTTGGAAAAATGTTCAAAAAATGTTCTAAGTGTGGGGTGGGTGGAGCTTCATGTGGGACCTTTACCAGGGTGCGTTTTGGGCCATTCTGAGTTGACTGGAATGGGTCTTAGGGTTAGGGTTAGGGTAGGGTTAGGGGCTAGGTTATAGGATGAAAACCAAAGCGAACAAATGTTCGCTTTGTTATAACTCCAAAACTATACGTGTCATCTGAACCAAACTTGGTACAGAGACTTTGGGGGACCCATAGAATATACCCACAAAGTTTGGTGGTCATGGCTTATTGCTTTGACATAGCTGCCATAGACTTCCATTCATTTTTGTTCAGAGTATAAGTCCAAGTAGGAAGGTGCTAGGGAGTTGGGAGTAGGTTCCCTGTGCTCAGGGGCTCCCTCTGAGTCCAACAGTACCTGACACGTCCATATCCAAAGACCTTTGGAAAAATGTTCAAAAAATGTTCTAAGTGTGGGGTGGGTGGAGCTTCATGTGGGACCTTTACCAGGGTGCGTTTTGGGCCATTCTGAGTTGACTGGAATGGGTCTTAGGGTTAGGGTTAGGGTAGGGTTAGGGGCTAGGTTATAGGATGAAAACCAAAGCGAACAAATGTTCGCTTTGTTATAACTCCAAAACTATACGTGTCATCTGAACCAAACTTGGTACAGAGACTATGGGGGACCCATAGAATATACCCACAAAGTTTGGTGGTCATGGCTTATTGCTTTGACATAGCTGCCATAGACTTCCATTCATTTTTGTTCAGAGTATAAGTCCAAGTAGGAAGGTGCTAGGGAGTTGGGAGTAGGTTCCCTGTGCTCAGGGGCTCCCTCTGAGTCCAACAGTACCTGACACGTCCATATCCAAAGACCTTTGGAAAAATGTTCAAAAAATGTTCTAAGTGTGGGGTGGGTGGAGCTTCATGTGGGTTAGGGTTAGGGTTAGGGTTAGGGTTAGGGTTAGGGTTAGGGTTAGGGGTTAGGGTTAGGGTTAGGGTTAGGGTTAGGGTTAGGGTTATAGGATGAAAACCAAAGCGAACAAATGTTCGCTTTGTTATAACTCCAAAACTATACGTGGGTTAGGGTTAGGGTTAGGGTTAGGTTATAGGATGAAAACCAAAGCGAACAAATGTTCGCTTTGTTATAACTCCAAAACTATACGTGTCATCTGAACCAAACTTGGTACAGAGACTATGGGGGACCCATAGAATATACCCACAAAGTTTGGTGGTCATGGCTTATTGCTTTGACATAGCTGCCATAGACTTCCATTCATTTTTGTTCAGAGTATAAGTCCAAGTAGGAAGGTGCTAGGGAGTTGGGAGTAGGTTCCCTGTGCTCAGGGGCTCCCTCTGAGTCCAACAGTACCTGACACGTCCATATCCAAAGACCTTTGGAAAAATGTTCAAAAAATGTTCTAAGTGTGGGGTGGGTGGAGCTTCATGTGGGACCTTTACCAGGGTGCGTTTTGGGCCATTCTGAGTTGACTGGAATGGGTCTTAGGGTTAGGGTTAGGGTAGGGTTAGGGGCTAGGTTATAGGATGAAAACCAAAGCGAACAAATGTTCGCTTTGTTATAACTCCAAAACTATACGTGTCATCTGAACCAAACTTGGTACAGAGACTATGGGGGACCCATAGAATATACCCACAAAGTTTGGTGGTCATGGCTTATTGCTTTGACATAGCTGCCATAGACTTCCATTCATTTTTGTTCAGAGTATAAGTCCAAGTAGGAAGGTGCTAGGGAGTTGGGAGTAGGTTCCCTGTGCTCAGGGGCTCCCTCTGAGTCCAACAGTACCTGACACGTCCATATCCAAAGACCTTTGGAAAAATGTTCAAAAAATGTTCTAAGTGTGGGGTGGGGTGGAGCTTCATGTGGGACCTTTACCAGGGTGCGTTTTGGGCCATTCTGAGTTGACTGGAATGGGTCTTAGGGTTAGGGTTAGGGTAGGGTTAGGGGCTAGGTTATAGGATGAAAACCAAAGCGAACAAATGTTCGCTTTGTTATAACTCCAAAACTATACGTGGGTTAGGGTTAGGGTTAGGGTTAGGTTATAGGATGAAAACCAAAGCGAACAAATGTTCGCTTTGTTATAACTCCAAAGGGTTAGGGGTTAGGGTTAGGGTTAGGGTTAGGGTTAGGGTTGGGTTAGGGTTTGGGTTAGGGTTAGGGGTTAGGGTTAGGGTTAGGGTTAGGGTTAGGGTATAGGATGAAAACCAAAGCGAACAAATGTTCGCTTTGTTATAACTCCAAAACTATACGTGTCATCTGAACCAAACTTGGTACAGAGACTATGGGGGACCCATAGAATATACCCACAAAGTTTGGTGGTCATGGCTTATTGCTTTGACATAGCTGCCATAGACTTCCATTCATTTTTGTTCAGAGTATAAGTCCAAGTAGGAAGGTGCTAGGGAGTTGGGAGTAGGTTCCCTGTGCTCAGGGGCTCCCTCTGAGTCCAACAGTACCTGACACGTCCATATCCAAAGACCTTTGGAAAAATGTTCAAAAAATGTTCTAAGTGTGGGGTGGGTGGAGCTTCATGTGGGACCTTTACCAGGGTGTGTTTTGGGCCATTCTGAGTTGACTGGAATGGGTCTTAGGGTTAGGGTTAGGGTAGGGTTAGGGGCTAGGTTATAGGATGAAAACCAAAGCGAACAAATGTTCGCTTTGTTATAACTCCAAAACTATACGTGTCATCTGAACCAAACTTGGTACAGAGACTATGGGGGACCCATAGAATATACCCACAAAGTTTGGTGGTCATGGCTTATTGCTTTGACATAGCTGCCATAGACTTCCATTCATTTTTGTTCAGAGTATAAGTCCAAGTAGGAAGGTGCTAGGGAGTTGGGAGTAGGTTCCCTGTGCTCAGGGGCTCCCTCTGAGTCCAACAGTACCTGACACGTCCATATCCAAAGACCTTTGGAAAAATGTTCAAAAAATGTTCTAAGTGTGGGGGTGGGTGGAGCTTCATGTGGGACCTTTACCAGGGTGCGTTTTGGGCCATTCTGAGTTGACTGGAATGGGTCTTAGGGTTAGGGTTAGGGTAGGGTTAGGGGCTAGGTTATAGGATGAAAACCAAAGCGAACAAATGTTCGCTTTGTTATAACTCCAAAACTATACGTGTCATCTGAACCAAACTTGGTACAGAGACTATGGGGGACCCATAGAATATACCCACAAAGTTTGGTGGTCATGGCTTATTGCTTTGACATAGCTGCCATAGACTTCCATTCATTTTTGTTCAGAGTATAAGTCCAAGTAGGAAGGTGCTAGGGAGTTGGGAGTAGGTTCCCTGTGCTCAGGGGCTCCCTCTGAGTCCAACAGTACCTGACACGTCCATATCCAAAGACCTTTGGAAAAATGTTCAAAAAATGTTCTAAGTGTGGGGTGGGTGGAGCTTCATGTGGGACCTTTACCAGGGTGTGTAGGGTTAGGGTTAGGGTTAGGGTTAGGGTTAGGGTTAGGGTTAGGGGTTAGGGTTAGGGTTAGGGTTAGGGTTAGGGTTAGGGTTATAGGATGAAAACCAAAGCGAACAAATGTTCGCTTTGTTATAACTCCAAAACTATACGTGGGTTAGGGTTAGGGTTAGGGTTAGGTTATAGGATGAAAACCAAAGCGAACAAATGTTCGCTTTGTTATAACTCCAAAACTATACGTGTCATCTGAACCAAACTTGGTACAGAGACTATGGGGGACCCATAGAATATACCCACAAAGTTTGGTGGTCATGGCTTATTGCTTTGACATAGCTGCCATAGACTTCCATTCATTTTTGTTCAGAGTATAAGTCCAAGTAGGAAGGTGCTAGGGAGTTGGGAGTAGGTTCCCTGTGCTCAGGGGCTCCCTCTGAGTCCAACAGTACCTGACACGTCCATATCCAAAGACCTTTGGAAAAATGTTCAAAAAATGTTCTAAGTGTGGGGTGGGTGGAGCTTCATGTGGGACCTTTACCAGGGTGCGTTTTGGGCCATTCTGAGTTGACTGGAATGGGTCTTAGGGTTAGGGTTAGGGTAGGGTTAGGGGCTAGGTTATAGGATGAAAACCAAAGCGAACAAATGTTCGCTTTGTTATAACTCCAAAACTATACGTGTCATCTGAACCAAACTTGGTACAGAGACTATGGGGGACCCATAGAATATACCCACAAAGTTTGGTGGTCATGGCTTATTGCTTTGACATAGCTGCCATAGACTTCCATTCATTTTTGTTCAGAGTATAAGTCCAAGTAGGAAGGTGCTAGGGAGTTGGGAGTAGGTTCCCTGTGCTCAGGGGCTCCCTCTGAGTCCAACAGTACCTGACACGTCCATATCCAAAGACCTTTGGAAAAATGTTCAAAAAATGTTCTAAGTGTGGGGTGGGTGGAGCTTCATGTGGGACCTTTACCAGGGTGCGTTTTGGGCCATTCTGAGTTGACTGGAATGGGTCTTAGGGTTAGGGTTAGGGTAGGGTTAGGGGCTAGGTTATAGGATGAAAACCAAAGCGAACAAATGTTCGCTTTGTTATAACTCCAAAACTATACGTGGGTTAGGGTTAGGGTTAGGGTTAGGTTATAGGATGAAAACCAAAGCGAACAAATGTTCGCTTTGTTATAACTCCAAAGGGTTAGGGGTTAGGGTTAGGGTTAGGGTTAGGGTTAGGGTAGGGTTAGGGTTAGGGTTAGGGTTAGGGGTTAGGGTTAGGGTTAGGGTTAGGGTTAGGGTATAGGATGAAAACCAAAGCGAACAAATGTTCGCTTTGTTATAACTCCAAAACTATACGTGTCATCTGAACCAAACTTGGTACAGAGACTATGGGGGACCCCTAGAATATACCCACAAAGTTTGGTGGTCATGGCTTATTGCTTTGACATAGCTGCCATAGACTTCCATTCATTTTTGTTCAGAGTATAAGTCCAAGTAGGAAGGTGCTAGGGAGTTGGGAGTAGGTTCCCTGTGCTCAGGGGCTCCCTCTGAGTCCAACAGTACCTGACACGTCCATATCCAAAGACCTTTGGAAAAATGTTCAAAAAATGTTCTAAGTGTGGGGTGGGTGGAGCTTCATGTGGGACCTTTACCAGGGTGTGTTTTGGGCCATTCTGAGTTGACTGGAATGGGTCTTAGGGTTAGGGTTAGGGTAGGGTTAGGGGCTAGGTTATAGGATGAAAACCAAAGCGAACAAATGTTCGCTTTGTTATAACTCCAAAACTATACGTGTCATCTGAACCAAACTTGGTACAGAGACTATGGGGGACCCATAGAATATACCCACAAAGTTTGGTGGTCATGGCTTATTGCTTTGACATAGCTGCCATAGACTTCCATTCATTTTTGTTCAGAGTATAAGTCCAAGTAGGAAGGTGCTAGGGAGTTGGGAGTAGGTTCCCTGTGCTCAGGGGCTCCCTCTGAGTCCAACAGTACCTGACACGTCCATATCCAAAGACCTTTGGAAAAATGTTCAAAAAATGTTCTAAGTGTGGGGTGGGTGGAGCTTCATGTGGGACCTTTACCAGGGTGCGTTTTGGGCCATTCTGAGTTGACTGGAATGGGTCTTAGGGTTAGGGTTAGGGTAGGGTTAGGGGCTAGGTTATAGGATGAAAACCAAAGCGAACAAATGTTCGCTTTGTTATAACTCCAAAACTATACGTGTCATCTGAACCAAACTTGGTACAGAGACTATGGGGGACCCATAGAATATACCCACAAAGTTTGGTGGTCATGGCTTATTGCTTTGACATAGCTGCCATAGACTTCCATTCATTTTTGTTCAGAGTATAAGTCCAAGTAGGAAGGTGCTAGGGAGTTGGGAGTAGGTTCCCTGTGCTCAGGGGCTCCCTCTGAGTCCAACAGTACCTGACACGTCCATATCCAAAGACCTTTGGAAAAATGTTCAAAAAATGTTCTAAGTGTGGGGTGGGTGGAGCTTCATGTGGGACCTTTACCAGGGTGTGTAGGGTTAGGGTTAGGGTTAGGGTTAGGGTTAGGGTTAGGGTTAGGGTTAGGGTTAGGGTTAGGGTTAGGGTTAGGGTTAGGGTTATAGGATGAAACCAAAGCGAACAAATGTTCGCTTTGTTATAACTCCAAAACTATACGTGGGTTAGGGTTAGGGTTAGGGTTAGGTTATAGGATGAAAACCAAAGCGAACAAATGTTCGCTTTGTTATAACTCCAAAACTATACGTGTCATCTGAACCAAACTTGGTACAGAGACTATGGGGGACCCATAGAATATACCCACAAAGTTTGGTGGTCATGGCTTATTGCTTTGACATAGCTGCCATAGACTTCCATTCATTTTTGTTCAGAGTATAAGTCCAAGTAGGAAGGTGCTAGGGAGTTGGGAGTAGGTTCCCTGTGCTCAGGGGCTCCCTCTGAGTCCACAGTACCTGACACGTCCATATCCAAAGACCTTTGGAAAAATGTTCAAAAAATGTTCTAAGTGTGGGGTGGGTGGAGCTTCATGTGGGACCTTTACCAGGGTGCGTTTTGGGCCATTCTGAGTTGACTGGAATGGGTCTTAGGGTTAGGGTTAGGGTAGGGTTAGGGGATAGGTTATAGGATGAAAACCAAAGCGAACAAATGTTCGCTTTGTTATAACTCCAAAACTATACGTGTCATCTGAACCAAACTTGGTACAGAGACTATGGGGGACCCATAGAATATACCCACAAAGTTTGGTGGTCATGGCTTATTGCTTTGACATAGCTGCCATAGACTTCCATTCATTTTTGTTCAGAGTATAAGTCCAAGTAGGAAGGTGCTAGGGAGTTGGGAGTAGGTTCCCTGTGCTCAGGGGCTCCCTCTGAGTCCAACAGTACCTGACACGTCCATATCCAAAGACCTTTGGAAAAATGTTCAAAAAATGTTCTAAGTGTGGGGTGGGTGGAGCTTCATGTGGGACCTTTACCAGGGTGCGTTTTGGGCCATTCTGAGTTGACTGGAATGGGTCTTAGGGTTAGGGTTAGGGTAGGGTTAGGGGCTAGGTTATAGGATGAAAACCAAAGCGAACAAATGTTCGCTTTGTTATAACTCCAAAACTATACGTGGGTTAGGGTTAGGGTTAGGGTTAGGTTATAGGATGAAAACCAAAGCGAACAAATGTTCGCTTTGTTATAACTCCAAAGGGTTAGGGGTTAGGGTTAGGGTTAGGGTTAGGGTTAGGGTAGGGTTAGGGTTAGGGTTAGGGTTAGGGGTTAGGGTTAGGGTTAGGGTTAGGGTTAGGGTATAGGATGAAAACCAAAGCGAACAAATGTTCGCTTTGTTATAACTCCAAAACTATACGTGTCATCTGAACCAAACTTGGTACAGAGACTATGGGGGACCCATAGAATATACCCACAAAGTTTGGTGGTCATGGCTTATTGCTTTGACATAGCTGCCATAGACTTCCATTCATTTTTGTTCAGAGTATAAGTCCAAGTAGGAAGGTGCTAGGGAGTTGGGAGTAGGTTCCCTGTGCTCAGGGGCTCCCTCTGAGTCCAACAGTACCTGACACGTCCATATCCAAAGACCTTTGGAAAAATGTTCAAAAAATGTTCTAAGTGTGGGGTGGGTGGAGCTTCATGTGGGACCTTTACCAGGGTGTGTTTTGGGCCATTCTGAGTTGACTGGAATGGGTCTTAGGGTTAGGGTTAGGGTAGGGTTAGGGGCTAGGTTATAGGATGAAAACCAAAGCGAACAAATGTTCGCTTTGTTATAACTCCAAAACTATACGTGTCATCTGAACCAAACTTGGTACAGAGACTATGGGGGACCCATAGAATATACCCACAAAGTTTGGTGGTCATGGCTTATTGCTTTGACATAGCTGCCATAGACTTCCATTCATTTTTGTTCAGAGTATAAGTCCAAGTAGGAAGGTGCTAGGGAGTTGGGAGTAGGTTCCCTGTGCTCAGGGGCTCCCTCTGAGTCCAACAGTACCTGACACGTCCATATCCAAAGACCTTTGGAAAAATGTTCAAAAAATGTTCTAAGTGTGGGGTGGGTGGAGCTTCATGTGGGACCTTTACCAGGGTGCGTTTTGGGCCATTCTGAGTTGACTGGAATGGGTCTTAGGGTTAGGGTTAGGGTAGGGTTAGGGGCTAGGTTATAGGATGAAAACCAAAGCGAACAAATGTTCGCTTGTTATAACTCCAAAACTATACGTGTCATCTGAACCAAACTTGGTACAGAGACTATGGGGGACCCATAGAATATACCCACAAAGTTTGGTGGTCATGGCTTATTGCTTTGACATAGCTGCCATAGACTTCCATTCATTTTTGTTCAGAGTATAAGTCCAAGTAGGAAGGTGCTAGGGAGTTGGGAGTAGGTTCCCTGTGCTCAGGGGCTCCCTCTGAGTCCAACAGTACCTGACACGTCCATATCCAAAGACCTTTGGAAAAATGTTCAAAAAATGTTCTAAGTGTGGGGTGGGTGGAGCTTCATGTGGGACCTTTACCAGGGTTAGGGTTAGGGTTAGGGTTAGGGGTAAGGGTAGGGTTAGGGTTAGGGTTAGGGTTAGGGTTAGGGTTAGGGTTAGGGTTAGGGTTAGGGTTAGGTTATAGGATGAAAACCAAAGCGAACAAATGTTCGCTTTGTTATAACTCCAAAACTATACGTGGGTTAGGGTTAGGGTTAGGGTTAGGGTTATAGGATGAAAACCAAAGCGAACAAATGTTCGCTTTGTTATAACTCCAAAACTATACGTGTCATCTGAACCAAACTTGGTACAGAGACTATGGGGGACCCATAGAATATACCCACAAAGTTTGGTGGTCATGGCTTATTGCTTTGACATAGCTGCCATAGACTTCCATTCATTTTTGTTCAGAGTATAAGTCCAAGTAGGAAGGTGCTAGGGAGTTGGGAGTAGGTTCCCTGTGCTCAGGGGCTCCCTCTGAGTCCAACAGTACCTGACACGTCCATATCCAAAGACCTTTGGAAAAATGTTCAAAAATGTTCTAAGTGTGGGGTGGGTGGAGCTTCATGTGGGACCTTTACCAGGGTGCGTTTTGGGCCATTCTGAGTTGACTGGAATGGGTCTTAGGGTTAGGGTTAGGGTAGGGTTAGGGGCTAGGTTATAGGATGAAAACCAAAGCGAACAAATGTTCGCTTTGTTATAACTCCAAAACTATACGTGGGTTAGGGTTAGGGTTAGGGTTAGGTTATAGGATGAAAACCAAAGCGAACAAATGTTCGCTTTGTTATAACTCCAAAACTATACGTGTCATCTGAACCAAACTTGGTACAGAGACTATGGGGGACCCATAGAATATACCCACAAAGTTTGGTGGTCATGGCTTATTGCTTTGACATAGCTGCCATAGACTTCCATTCATTTTTGTTCAGAGTATAAGTCCAAGTAGGAAGGTGCTAGGGAGTTGGGAGTAGGTTCCCTGTGCTCAGGGGCTCCCTCTGAGTCCAACAGTACCTGACACGTCCATATCCAAAGACCTTTGGAAAAATGTTCAAAAAATGTTCTAAGTGTGGGGTGGGTGGAGCTTCATTTGGGACCTTTACAGGGTGCGTTTTGGGCCATTCTGAGTTGACTGGAATGGGTCTTAGGGTTAGGGTTAGGGTAGGGTTAGGGGCTAGGGTTATAGGATGAAAACCAAAGCGAACAAATGTTCGCTTTGTTATAACTCCAAAACTATACGTGTCATCTGAACCAAACTTGGTACAGAGACTATGGGGGTTAGGGTTGGGGTTAGGGTTAGGGTTAGGGTTAGGGTTAGGGTTAGGGTTAGGGGTTAGGGTTAGGGTTAGGGTTAGGGTTAGGTTATAGGATGAAAACCAAAGCGAACAAATGTTCGCTTTGTTATAACTCCAAAACTATACGTGTCATCTGAACCAAACTTGGTACAGAGACTATGGGGGACCCATAGAATATACCCACAAAGTTTGGTGGTCATGGCTTATTGCTTTGACATAGCTGCCATAGACTTCCATTCATTTTTGTTCAGAGTATAAGTCCAAGTAGGAAGGTGCTAGGGAGTTGGGAGTAGGTTCCCTGTGCTCAGGGGCTCCCTCTGAGTCCAACAGTACCTGACACGTCCATATCCAAAGACCTTTGGAAAAATGTTCAAAAAATGTTCTAAGTGTGGGGTGGGTGGAGCTTCATGTGGGACCTTTACCAGGGTGCGTTTTGGGCCATTCTGAGTTGACTGGAATGGGTCTTAGGGTTAGGGTTAGGGTAGGGTTAGGGGCTAGGTTATAGGATGAAAACCAAAGCGAACAAATGTTCGCTTTGTTATAACTCCAAAACTATACGTGGGTTAGGGTTAGGGTTAGGGTTAGGTTATAGGATGAAAACCAAAGCGAACAAATGTTCGCTTTGTTATAACTCCAAAACTATACGTGTCATCTGAACCAAACTTGGTACAGAGACTATGGGGGACCCATAGAATATACCCACAAAGTTTGGTGGTCATGGCTTATTGCTTTGACATAGCTGCCATAGACTTCCATTCATTTTTGTTCAGAGTATAAGTCCAAGTAGGAAGGTGCTAGGGAGTTGGGAGTAGGTTCCCTGTGCTCAGGGGCTCCCTCTGAGTCCAACAGTACCTGACACGTCCATATCCAAAGACCTTTGGAAAAATGTTCAAAAAATGTTCTAAGTGTGGGGTGGGTGGAGCTTCATGTGGGACCTTTACCAGGGTGCGTTTTGGGCCATTCTGAGTTGACTGGAATGGGTCTTAGGGTTAGGGTTAGGGTAGGGTTAGGGGCTAGGGTTATAGGATGAAAACCAAAGCGAACAAATGTTCGCTTTGTTATAACTCCAAAACTATACGTGTCATCTGAACCAAACTTGGTACAGAGACTATGGGGGTTAGGGTTGGGGTTAGGGTTAGGGTTAGGGTTAGGGTTAGGGTTAGGGTTAGGGTTAGGGGTTAGGGTTAGGGTTAGGGTTAGGGTTAGGTTATAGGATGAAAACCAAAGCGAACAAATGTTCGCTTTGTTATAACTCCAAAACTATACGTGTCATCTGAACCAAACTTGGTACAGAGACTATGGGGGACCCATAGAATATACCCACAAAGTTTGGTGGTCATGGCTTATTGCTTTGACATAGCTGCCATAGACTTCCATTCATTTTTGTTCAGAGTATAAGTCCAAGTAGGAAGGTGCTAGGGAGTTGGGAGTAGGTTCCCTGTGCTCAGGGGCTCCCTCTGAGTCCAACAGTACCTGACACGTCCATATCCAAAGACCTTTGGAAAAATGTTCAAAAAATGTTCTAAGTGTGGGGTGGGTGGAGCTTCATGTGGGACCTTTACCAGGGTGCGTTTTGGGCCATTCTGAGTTGACTGGAATGGGTCTTAGGGTTAGGGTTAGGGTAGGGTTAGGGGCTAGGGTTATAGGATGAAAACCAAAGCGAACAAATGTTCGCTTTGTTATAACTCCAAAACTATACGTGTCATCTGAACCAAACTTGGTACAGAGACTATGGGGGTTAGGGTTGGGGTTAGGGTTAGGGTTAGGGTTAGGGTTAGGGGTAGGGTTAAGGGTAGGGTTAGGGTTAGGGTTAGGGTTAGGGGTTAGGGGTTAGGGTTAGGGTTAGGGTTAGGGTTATAGGATGAAAACCAAAGCGAACAAATGTTCGCTTTGTTATAACTCCAAAACTATACGTGTCATCTGAACCAAACTTGGTACAGAGACTATGGGGGACCCATAGAATATACCCACAAAGTTTGGTGGTCATGGCTTATTGCTTTGACATAGCTGCCATAGACTTCCATTCATTTTTGTTCAGAGTATAAGTCCAAGTAGGAAGGTGCTAGGGAGTTGGGAGTAGGTTCCCTGTGCTCAGGGGCTCCCTCTGAGTCCAACAGTACCTGACACGTCCATATCCAAAGACCTTTGGAAAAATGTTCAAAAAATGTTCTAAGTGTGGGGTGGGTGGAGCTTCATGTGGGACCTTTACCAGGGTGCGTTTTGGGCCATTCTGAGTTGACTGGAATGGGTCTTAGGGTTAGGGTTAGGGTAGGGTTAGGGGCTAGGTTATAGGATGAAAACCAAAGCGAACAAATGTTCGCTTTGTTATAACTCCAAAACTATACGTGTCATCTGAACCAAACTTGGTACAGAGACTATGGGGGTTAGGGTTGGGGTTAGGGTTAGGGTTAGGGTTAGGGTTAGGGTTAGGGGTTAGGGTTAGGGTTAGGGTTAGGGTTAGGTTATAGGATGAAAACCAAAGCGAACAAATGTTCGCTTTGTTATAACTCCAAAACTATACGTGTCATCTGAACCAAACTTGGTACAGAGACTATGGGGGACCCATAGAATATACCCACAAAGTTTGGTGGTCATGGCTTATTGCTTTGACATAGCTGCCATAGACTTCCATTCATTTTTGTTCAGAGTATAAGTCCAAGTAGGAAGGTGCTAGGGAGTTGGGAGTAGGTTCCCTGTGCTCAGGGGCTCCCTCTGAGTCCAACAGTACCTGACACGTCCATATCCAAAGACCTTTGGAAAAATGTTCAAAAAATGTTCTAAGTGTGGGGTGGGTGGAGCTTCATGTGGGACCTTTACCAGGGTGCGTTTTGGGCCATTCTGAGTTGACTGGAATGGGTCTTAGGGTTAGGGTTAGGGTAGGGTTAGGGGCTAGGTTATAGGATGAAAACCAAAGCGAACAAATGTTCGCTTTGTTATAACTCCAAAACTATACGTGTCATCTGAACCAAACTTGGTACAGAGACTATGGGGGTTAGGGTTGGGGTTAGGGTTAGGGTTAGGGTTAGGGTTAGGGGTTAGGGTTAGGGTTAGGGTTAGGGTAGGGTTAGGGTTAGGGTTAGGTTATAGGATGAAAACCAAAGCGAACAAATGTTCGCTTTGTTATAACTCCAAAACTATACGTGTCATCTGAACCAAACTTGGTACAGAGACTATGGGGGACCCATAGAATATACCCACAAAGTTTGGTGGTCATGGCTTATTGCTTTGACATAGCTGCCATAGACTTCCATTCATTTTTGTTCAGAGTATAAGTCCAAGTAGGAAGGTGCTAGGGAGTTGGGAGTAGGTTCCCTGTGCTCAGGGGCTCCCTCTGAGTCCAACAGTACCTGACACGTCCATATCCAAAGACCTTTGGAAAAATGTTCAAAAAATGTTCTAAGTGTGGGGTGGGTGGAGCTTCATGTGGGACCTTTACCAGGGTGCGTTTTGGGCCATTCTGAGTTGACTGGAATGGGTCTTAGGGTTAGGGTTAGGGTAGGGTTAGGGGCTAGGTTATAGGATGAAAACCAAAGCGAACAAATGTTCGCTTTGTTATAACTCCAAAACTATACGTGTCATCTGAACCAAACTTGGTACAGAGACTATGGGGTTAGGGTTAGGGTTAGGGTTAGGGTTAGGGGTTAGGGTTAGGGTTAGGGTTAGGGTAAGGGTTAGGGTTAGGGTTAGGTTATAGGATGAAAACCAAAGCGAACAAATGTTCGCTTTGTTATAACTCCAAAACTATACGTGTCATCTGAACCAAACTTGGTACAGAGACTATGGGGGACCCATAGAATATACCCACAAAGTTTGGTGGTCATGGCTTATTGCTTTGACATAGCTGCCATAGACTTCCATTCATTTTTGTTCAGAGTATAAGTCCAAGTAGGAAGGTGCTAGGGAGTTGGGAGTAGGTTCCCTGTGCTCAGGGGCTCCCTCTGAGTCCAACAGTACCTGACACGTCCATATCCAAAGACCTTTGGAAAAATGTTCAAAAAATGTTCTAAGTGTGGGGTGGGTGGAGCTTCATGTGGGACCTTTACCAGGGTGCGTTTTGGGCCATTCTGAGTTGACTGGAATGGGTCTTAGGGTTAGGGTTAGGGTAGGGTTAGGGGCTAGGTTATAGGATGAAAACCAAAGCGAACAAATGTTCGCTTTGTTATAACTCCAAAACTATACGTGGGTTAGGGTTAGGGTTAGGGTTAGGTTATAGGATGAAAACCAAAGCGAACAAATGTTCGCTTTGTTATAACTCCAAAACTATACGTGTCATCTGAACCAAACTTGGTACAGAGACTATGGGGGACCCATAGAATATACCCACAAAGTTTGGTGGTCATGGCTTATTGCTTTGACATAGCTGCCATAGACTTCCATTCATTTTTGTTCAGAGTATAAGTCCAAGTAGGAAGGTGCTAGGGAGTTGGGAGTAGGTTCCCTGTGCTCAGGGGCTCCCTCTGAGTCCAACAGTACCTGACACGTCCATATCCAAAGACCTTTGGAAAAATGTTCAAAAAATGTTCTAAGTGTGGGGTGGGTGGAGCTTCATGTGGGACCTTTACCAGGGTGCGTTTTGGGCCATTCTGAGTTGACTGGAATGGGTCTTAGGGTTAGGGTTAGGGTAGGGTTAGGGGCTAGGTTATAGGATGAAAACCAAAGCGAACAAATGTTCGCTTTGTTATAACTCCAAAACTATACGTGTCATCTGAACCAAACTTGGTACAGAGACTATGGGGGACCCATAGAATATACCCACAAAGTTTGGTGGTCATGGCTTATTGCTTTGACATAGCTGCCATAGACTTCCATTCATTTTTGTTCAGAGTATAAGTCCAAGTAGGAAGGTGCTAGGGAGTTAGGGTTAGGGTTAGGGTTAGGGTAGGGTTAGGGTTAGGGTTAGGGTTAGGGTAGGGTTAGGGTTAGGGTTAGGGTAGGGTTAGGGTTAGGGTTAGGGTTAGGGTTAGGGTAGGGTTAGGGTTAGGGTTAGGGTTAGGGGTTAGGGGTTAGGGTTAGGGTTAGGTTATAGGATGAAAACCAAAGCGAACAAATGTTCGCTTTGTTATAACTCCAAAACTATACGTGGGTTAGGGTTAGGGTTAGGGTTAGGTTATAGGATGAAAACCAAAGCGAACAAATGTTCGCTTTGTTATAACTCCAAAACTATACGTGTCATCTGAACCAAACTTGGTACAGAGACTATGGGGGACCCATAGAATATACCCACAAAGTTTGGTGGTCATGGCTTATTGCTTTGACATAGCTGCCATAGACTTCCATTCATTTTTGTTCAGAGTATAAGTCCAAGTAGGAAGGTGCTAGGGAGTTGGGAGTAGGTTCCCTGTGCTCAGGGGCTCCCTCTGAGTCCAACAGTACCTGACACGTCCATATCCAAAGACCTTTGGAAAAATGTTCAAAAAATGTTCTAAGTGTGGGGTGGGTGGAGCTTCATGTGGGACCTTTACCAGGGTGCGTTTTGGGCCATTCTGAGTTGACTGGAATGGGTCTTAGGGTTAGGGTTAGGGTAGGGTTAGGGGCTAGGTTATAGGATGAAAACCAAAGCGAACAAATGTTCGCTTTGTTATAACTCCAAAACTATACGTGTCATCTGAACCAAACTTGGTACAGAGACTATGGGGGACCCATAGAATATACCCACAAAGTTTGGTGGTCATGGCTTATTGCTTTGACATAGCTGCCATAGACTTCCATTCATTTTTGTTCAGAGTATAAGTCCAAGTAGGAAGGTGCTAGGGAGTTGGGAGTAGGTTCCCTGTGCTCAGGGGCTCCCTCTGAGTCCAACAGTACCTGACACGTCCATATCCAAAGACCTTTGGAAAAATGTTCAAAAAATGTTCTAAGTGTGGGGTGGGTGGAGCTTCATGTGGGACCTTTACCAGGGTGCGTTTTGGGCCATTCTGAGTTGACTGGAATGGGTCTTAGGGTTAGGGTTAGGGTAGGGTTAGGGGCTAGGTTATAGGATGAAAACCAAAGCGAACAAATGTTCGCTTTGTTATAACTCCAAAACTATACGTGGGTTAGGGTTAGGGTTAGGGTTAGGTTATAGGATGAAAACCAAAGCGAACAAATGTTCGCTTTGTTATAACTCCAAAGGGTTAGGGGTTAGGGTTAGGGTTAGGGTTAGGGTTAGGGTAGGGTTAGGGTTAGGGTTAGGGTTAGGGGTTAGGGTTAGGGTTAGGGTTAGGGTTAGGGTATAGGATGAAAACCAAAGCGAACAAATGTTCGCTTTGTTATAACTCCAAAACTATACGTGTCATCTGAACCAAACTTGGTACAGAGACTATGGGGGACCCATAGAATATACCCACAAAGTTTGGTGGTCATGGCTTATTGCTTTGACATAGCTGCCATAGACTTCCATTCATTTTTGTTCAGAGTATAAGTCCAAGTAGGAAGGTGCTAGGGAGTTGGGAGTAGGTTCCCTGTGCTCAGGGGCTCCCTCTGAGTCCAACAGTACCTGACACGTCCATATCCAAAGACCTTTGGAAAAATGTTCAAAAAATGTTCTAAGTGTGGGGTGGGTGGAGCTTCATGTGGGACCTTTACCAGGGTGTGTTTTGGGCCATTCTGAGTTGACTGGAATGGGTCTTAGGGTTAGGGTTAGGGTAGGGTTAGGGGCTAGGTTATAGGATGAAAACCAAAGCGAACAAATGTTCGCTTTGTTATAACTCCAAAACTATACGTGTCATCTGAACCAAACTTGGTACAGAGACTATGGGGGACCCATAGAATATACCCACAAAGTTTGGTGGTCATGGCTTATTGCTTTGACATAGCTGCCATAGACTTCCATTCATTTTTGTTCAGAGTATAAGTCCAAGTAGGAAGGTGCTAGGGAGTTGGGAGTAGGTTCCCTGTGCTCAGGGGCTCCCTCTGAGTCCAACAGTACCTGACACGTCCATATCCAAAGACCTTTGGAAAAATGTTCAAAAAATGTTCTAAGTGTGGGGTGGGTGGAGCTTCATGTGGGACCTTTACCAGGGTGTGTAGGGTTAGGGTTAGGGTTAGGGTTAGGGTTAGGGTTAGGGTTAGGGGTTAGGGTTAGGGTTAGGGTTAGGGTTAGGGTTAGGGTTATAGGATGAAAACCAAAGCGAACAAATGTTCGCTTTGTTATAACTCCAAAACTATACGTGGGTTAGGGTTAGGGTTAGGGTTAGGTTATAGGATGAAAACCAAAGCGAACAAATGTTCGCTTTGTTATAACTCCAAAACTATACGTGTCATCTGAACCAAACTTGGTACAGAGACTATGGGGGACCCATAGAATATACCCACAAAGTTTGGTGGTCATGGCTTATTGCTTTGACATAGCTGCCATAGACTTCCATTCATTTTTGTTCAGAGTATAAGTCCAAGTAGGAAGGTGCTAGGGAGTTGGGAGTAGGTTCCCTGTGCTCAGGGGCTCCCTCTGAGTCCAACAGTACCTGACACGTCCATATCCAAAGACCTTTGGAAAAATGTTCAAAAAATGTTCTAAGTGTGGGGTGGGTGGAGCTTCATGTGGGACCTTTACCAGGGTGCGTTTTGGGCCATTCTGAGTTGACTGGAATGGGTCTTAGGGTTAGGGTTAGGGTAGGGTTAGGGGCTAGGTTATAGGATGAAAACCAAAGCGAACAAATGTTCGCTTTGTTATAACTCCAAAACTATACGTGTCATCTGAACCAAACTTGGTACAGAGACTATGGGGGACCCATAGAATATACCCACAAAGTTTGGTGGTCATGGCTTATTGCTTTGACATAGCTGCCATAGACTTCCATTCATTTTTGTTCAGAGTATAAGTCCAAGTAGGAAGGTGCTAGGGAGTTGGGAGTAGGTTCCCTGTGCTCAGGGGCTCCCTCTGAGTCCAACAGTACCTGACACGTCCATATCCAAAGACCTTTGGAAAAATGTTCAAAAAATGTTCTAAGTGTGGGGTGGGTGGAGCTTCATGTGGGACCTTTACCAGGGTGCGTTTTGGGCCATTCTGAGTTGACTGGAATGGGTCTTAGGGTTAGGGTTAGGGTAGGGTAGGGGCTAGGTTATAGGATGAAAACCAAAGCGAACAAATGTTCGCTTTGTTATAACTCCAAAACTATACGTGGGTTAGGGTTAGGGTTAGGGTTAGGTTATAGGATGAAAACCAAAGCGAACAAATGTTCGCTTTGTTATAACTCCAAAGGGTTAGGGGTTAGGGTTTGGGTTAGGGTTAGGGTTAGGGTAGGGTTAGGGTTAGGGTTAGGGTTAGGGGTTAGGGTTAGGGTTAGGGTTAGGGTTAGGGTATAGGATGAAAACCAAAGCGAACAAATGTTCGCTTTGTTATAACTCCAAAACTATACGTGTCATCTGAACCAAACTTGGTACAGAGACTATGGGGGACCCATAGAATATACCCACAAAGTTTGGTGGTCATGGCTTATTGCTTTGACATAGCTGCCATAGACTTCCATTCATTTTTGTTCAGAGTATAAGTCCAAGTAGGAAGGTGCTAGGGAGTTGGGAGTAGGTTCCCTGTGCTCAGGGGCTCCCTCTGAGTCCAACAGTACCTGACACGTCCATATCCAAAGACCTTTGGAAAAATGTTCAAAAAATGTTCTAAGTGTGGGGTGGGTGGAGCTTCATGTGGGACCTTTACCAGGGTGTGTTTTGGGCCATTCTGAGTTGACTGGAATGGGTCTTAGGGTTAGGGTTAGGGTAGGGTTAGGGGCTAGGTTATAGGATGAAAACCAAAGCGAACAAATGTTCGCTTTGTTATAACTCCAAAACTATACGTGTCATCTGAACCAAACTTGGTACAGAGACTATGGGGGACCCATAGAATATACCCACAAAGTTTGGTGGTCATGGCTTATTGCTTTGACATAGCTGCCATAGACTTCCATTCATTTTTGTTCAGAGTATAAGTCCAAGTAGGAAGGTGCTAGGGAGTTGGGAGTAGGTTCCCTGTGCTCAGGGGCTCCCTCTGAGTCCAACAGTACCTGACACGTCCATATCCAAAGACCTTTGGAAAAATGTTCAAAAAATGTTCTAAGTGTGGGGTGGGTGGAGCTTCATGTGGGACCTTTACCAGGGTGCGTTTTGGGCCATTCTGAGTTGACTGGAATGGGTCTTAGGGTTAGGGTTAGGGTAGGGTTAGGGGCTAGGTTATAGGATGAAAACCAAAGCGAACAAATGTTCGCTTTGTTATAACTCCAAAACTATACGTGTCATCTGAACCAAACTTGGTACAGAGACTATGGGGGACCATAGAATATACCCACCAAAGTTTGGTGGTCATGGCTTATTGCTTTGACATAGCTGCCATAGACTTCCATTCATTTTTGTTCAGAGTATAAGTCCAAGTAGGAAGGTGCTAGGGAGTTGGGAGTAGGTTCCCTGTGCTCAGGGGCTCCCTCTGAGTCCAACAGTACCTGACACGTCCATATCCAAAGACCTTTGGAAAAATGTTCAAAAAATGTTCTAAGTGTGGGGTGGGTGGAGCTTCATGTGGGACCTTTACCAGGGTGTGTAGGGTTAGGGTTAGGGTTAGGGTTAGGGTTAGGGTTAGGGTTAGGGGTTAGGGTTAGGGTTAGGGTTAGGGTTAGGGTTAGGGTTATAGGATGAAAACCAAAGCGAACAAATGTTCGCTTTGTTATAACTCCAAAACTATACGTGGGTTAGGGTTAGGGTTAGGGTTAGGTTATAGGATGAAAACCAAAGCGAACAAATGTTCGCTTTGTTATAACTCCAAAACTATACGTGTCATCTGAACCAAACTTGGTACAGAGACTATGGGGGACCCATAGAATATACCCACAAAGTTTGGTGGTCATGGCTTATTGCTTTGACATAGCTGCCATAGACTTCCATTCATTTTTGTTCAGAGTATAAGTCCAAGTAGGAAGGTGCTAGGGAGTTGGGAGTAGGTTCCCTGTGCTCAGGGGCTCCCTCTGAGTCCAACAGTACCTGACACGTCCATATCCAAAGACCTTTGGAAAAATGTTCAAAAAATGTTCTAAGTGTGGGGTGGGTGGAGCTTCATGTGGGACCTTTACCAGGGTGCGTTTTGGGCCATTCTGAGTTGACTGGAATGGGTCTTAGGGTTAGGGTTAGGGTAGGGTTAGGGGCTAGGTTATAGGATGAAAACCAAAGCGAACAAATGTTCGCTTTGTTATAACTCCAAAACTATACGTGTCATCTGAACCAAACTTGGTACAGAGACTATGGGGGACCCATAGAATATACCCACAAAGTTTGGTGGTCATGGCTTATTGCTTTGACATAGCTGCCATAGACTTCCATTCATTTTTGTTCAGAGTATAAGTCCAAGTAGGAAGGTGCTAGGGAGTTGGGAGTAGGTTCCCTGTGCTCAGGGGCTCCCTCTGAGTCCAACAGTACCTGACACGTCCATATCCAAAGACCTTTGGAAAAATGTTCAAAAAATGTTCTAAGTGTGGGGTGGGTGGAGCTTCATGTGGGACCTTTACCAGGGTGCGTTTTGGGCCATTCTGAGTTGACTGGAATGGGTCTTAGGGTTAGGGTTAGGGTAGGGTTAGGGGCTAGGTTATAGGATGAAAACCAAAGCGAACAAATGTTCGCTTTGTTATAACTCCAAAACTATACGTGTCATCTGAACCAAACTTGGTACAGAGACTATGGGGGACCCATAGAATATACCCACAAAGTTTGGTGGTCATGGCTTATTGCTTTGACATAGCTGCCATAGACTTCCATTCATTTTTGTTCAGAGTATAAGTCCAAGTAGGAAGGTGCTAGGGAGTTGGGAGTAGGTTCCCTGTGCTCAGGGGCTCCCTCTGAGTCCAACAGTACCTGACACGTCCATATCCAAAGACCTTTGGAAAAATGTTCAAAAAATGTTCTAAGTGTGGGGTGGGTGGAGCTTCATGTGGGACCTTTACCAGGGTGCGTTTTGGGCCATTCTGAGTTGACTGGAATGGGTCTTAGGGTTAGGGTTAGGGTAGGGTTAGGGGCTAGGTTATAGGATGAAAACCAAAGCGAACAAATGTTCGCTTTGTTATAACTCCAAAACTATACGTGTCATCTGAACCAAACTTGGTACAGAGACTATGGGGGACCCATAGAATATACCCACAAAGTTTGGTGGTCATGGCTTATTGCTTTGACATAGCTGCCATAGACTTCCATTCATTTTTGTTCAGAGTATAAGTCCAAGTAGGAAGGTGCTAGGGAGTTGGGAGTAGGTTCCCTGTGCTCAGGGGCTCCCTCTGAGTCCAACAGTACCTGACACGTCCATATCCAAAGACCTTTGGAAAAATGTTCAAAAAATGTTCTAAGTGTGGGGTGGGTGGAGCTTCATGTGGGACCTTTACCAGGGTGTGTAGGGTTAGGGTTAGGGTTAGGGTTAGGGTTAGGGTTAGGGTTAGGGGTTAGGGTTAGGGTTAGGGTTAGGTTAGGGTTAGGGTTATAGGATGAAAACCAAAGCGAACAAATGTTCGCTTTGTTATAACTCCAAAACTATACGTGGGTTAGGGTTAGGGTTAGGGTTAGGTTATAGGATGAAAACCAAAAGCGAACAAATGTTCGCTTTGTTATAACTCCAAAACTATACGTGTCATCTGAACCAAACTTGGTACAGAGACTATGGGGGACCCATAGAATATACCCACAAAGTTTGGTGGTCATGGCTTATTGCTTTGACATAGCTGCCATAGACTTCCATTCATTTTTGTTCAGAGTATAAGTCCAAGTAGGAAGGTGCTAGGGAGTTGGGAGTAGGTTCCCTGTGCTCAGGGGCTCCCTCTGAGTCCAACAGTACCTGACACGTCCATATCCAAAGACCTTTGGAAAAATGTTCAAAAAATGTTCTAAGTGTGGGGTGGGTGGAGCTTCATGTGGGACCTTTACCAGGGTGCGTTTTGGGCCATTCTGAGTTGACTGGAATGGGTCTTAGGGTTAGGGTTAGGGTAGGGTTAGGGGCTAGGTTATAGGATGAAAACCAAAGCGAACAAATGTTCGCTTTGTTATAACTCCAAAACTATACGTGTCATCTGAACCAAACTTGGTACAGAGACTATGGGGGACCCATAGAATATACCCACAAAGTTTGGTGGTCATGGCTTATTGCTTTGACATAGCTGCCATAGACTTCCATTCATTTTTGTTCAGAGTATAAGTCCAAGTAGGAAGGTGCTAGGGAGTTGGGAGTAGGTTCCCTGTGCTCAGGGGCTCCCTCTGAGTCCAACAGTACCTGACACGTCCATATCCAAAGACCTTTGGAAAAATGTTCAAAAAATGTTCTAAGTGTGGGGTGGGTGGAGCTTCATGTGGGACCTTTACCAGGGTGCGTTTTGGGCCATTCTGAGTTGACTGGAATGGGTCTTAGGGTTAGGGTTAGGGTAGGGTTAGGGGCTAGGTTATAGGATGAAAACCAAAGCGAACAAATGTTCGCTTTGTTATAACTCCAAAACTATACGTGGGTTAGGGTTAGGGTTAGGGTTAGGTTATAGGATGAAAACCAAAGCGAACAAATGTTCGCTTTGTTATAACTCCAAGGGGTTAGGGTTAGGGTTAGGGTTAGGGTTAGGGTTAGGGTTAGGGTTAGGGTTAGGGGTTAGGGTTAGGGTTAGGGTTAGGGTTAGGGTATAGGATGAAAACCAAAGCGAACAAATGTTCGCTTTGTTATAACTCCAAAACTATACGTGTCATCTGAACCAAACTTGGTACAGAGACTATGGGGGACCCATAGAATATACCCACAAAGTTTGGTGGTCATGGCTTATTGCTTTGACATAGCTGCCATAGACTTCCATTCATTTTTGTTCAGAGTATAAGTCCAAGTAGGAAGGTGCTAGGGAGTTGGGAGTAGGTTCCCTGTGCTCAGGGGCTCCCTCTGAGTCCAACAGTACCTGACACGTCCATATCCAAAGACCTTTGGAAAAATGTTCAAAAAATGTTCTAAGTGTGGGGTGGGTGGAGCTTCATGTGGGACCTTTACCAGGGTGTGTTTTGGGCCATTCTGAGTTGACTGGAATGGGTCTTAGGGTTAGGGTTAGGGTAGGGTTAGGGGCTAGGTTATAGGATGAAAACCAAAGCGAACAAATGTTCGCTTTGTTATAACTCCAAAACTATACGTGTCATCTGAACCAAACTTGGTACAGAGACTATGGGGGACCCATAGAATATACCCACAAAGTTTGGTGGTCATGGCTTATTGCTTTGACATAGCTGCCATAGACTTCCATTCATTTTTGTTCAGAGTATAAGTCCAAGTAGGAAGGTGCTAGGGAGTTGGGAGTAGGTTCCCTGTGCTCAGGGGCTCCCTCTGAGTCCAACAGTACCTGACACGTCCATATCCAAAGACCTTTGGAAAAATGTTCAAAAAATGTTCTAAGTGTGGGGTGGGTGGAGCTTCATGTGGGACCTTTACCAGGGTGCGTTTTGGGCCATTCTGAGTTGACTGGAATGGGTCTTAGGGTTAGGGTTAGGGTAGGGTTAGGGGCTAGGTTATAGGATGAAAACCAAAGCGAACAAATGTTCGCTTTGTTATAACTCCAAAACTATACGTGTCATCTGAACCAAACTTGGTACAGAGACTATGGGGGACCCATAGAATATACCCACAAAGTTTGGTGGTCATGGCTTATTGCTTTGACATAGCTGCCATAGACTTCCATTCATTTTTGTTCAGAGTATAAGTCCAAGTAGGAAGGTGCTAGGGAGTTGGGAGTAGGTTCCCTGTGCTCAGGGGCTCCCTCTGAGTCCAACAGTACCTGACACGTCCATATCCAAAGACCTTTGGAAAAATGTTCAAAAAATGTTCTAAGTGTGGGGTGGGTGGAGCTTCATGTGGGACCTTTACCAGGGTGTGTAGGGTTAGGGTTAGGGTTAGGGTTAGGGTTAGGGTTAGGGTTAGGGGTTAGGGTTAGGGTTAGGGTTAGGGTTAGGGTTAGGGTTATAGGATGAAAACCAAAGCGAACAAATGTTCGCTTTGTTATAACTCCAAAACTATACGTGGGTTAGGGTTAGGGTTAGGGTTAGGTTATAGGATGAAAACCAAAGCGAACAAATGTTCGCTTTGTTATAACTCCAAAACTATACGTGTCATCTGAACCAAACTTGGTACAGAGACTATGGGGGACCCATAGAATATACCCACAAAGTTTGGTGGTCATGGCTTATTGCTTTGACATAGCTGCCATAGACTTCCATTCATTTTTGTTCAGAGTATAAGTCCAAGTAGGAAGGTGCTAGGGAGTTGGGAGTAGGTTCCCTGTGCTCAGGGGCTCCCTCTGAGTCCAACAGTACCTGACACGTCCATATCCAAAGACCTTTGGAAAAATGTTCAAAAAATGTTCTAAGTGTGGGGTGGGTGGAGCTTCATGTGGGACCTTTACCAGGGTGCGTTTTGGGCCATTCTGAGTTGACTGGAATGGGTCTTAGGGTTAGGGTTAGGGTAGGGTTAGGGGCTAGGTTATAGGATGAAAACCAAAGCGAACAAATGTTCGCTTTGTTATAACTCCAAAACTATACGTGTCATCTGAACCAAACTTGGTACAGAGACTATGGGGGACCCATAGAATATACCCACAAAGTTTGGTGGTCATGGCTTATTGCTTTGACATAGCTGCCATAGACTTCCATTCATTTTTGTTCAGAGTATAAGTCCAAGTAGGAAGGTGCTAGGGAGTTGGGAGTAGGTTCCCTGTGCTCAGGGGCTCCCTCTGAGTCCAACAGTACCTGACACGTCCATATCCAAAGACCTTTGGAAAAATGTTCAAAAAATGTTCTAAGTGTGGGGTGGGTGGAGCTTCATGTGGGACCTTTACCAGGGTGCGTTTTGGGCCATTCTGAGTTGACTGGAATGGGTCTTAGGGTTAGGGTTAGGGTAGGGTTAGGGGCTAGGTTATAGGATGAAAACCAAAGCGAACAAATGTTCGCTTTGTTATAACTCCAAAACTATACGTGGGTTAGGGTTAGGGTTAGGGTTAGGTTATAGGATGAAAACCAAAGCGAACAAATGTTCGCTTTGTTATAACTCCAAAGGGTTAGGGGTTAGGGTTAGGGTTAGGGTTAGGGTTAGGTTAGGGTTAGGGTTAGGGTTAGGGTTAGGGGTTAGGGTTAGGGTTAGGGTTAGGGTTAGGGTATAGGATGAAAACCAAAGCGAACAAATGTTCGCTTTGTTATAACTCCAAAACTATACGTGTCATCTGAACCAAACTTGGTACAGAGACTATGGGGGACCCATAGAATATACCCACAAAGTTTGGTGGTCATGGCTTATTGCTTTGACATAGCTGCCATAGACTTCCATTCATTTTTGTTCAGAGTATAAGTCCAAGTAGGAAGGTGCTAGGGAGTTGGGAGTAGGTTCCCTGTGCTCAGGGGCTCCCTCTGAGTCCAACAGTACCTGACACGTCCATATCCAAAGACCTTTGGAAAAATGTTCAAAAAATGTTCTAAGTGTGGGGTGGGTGGAGCTTCATGTGGGACCTTTACCAGGGTGTGTTTTGGGCCATTCTGAGTTGACTGGAATGGGTCTTAGGGTTAGGGTTAGGGTAGGGTTAGGGGCTAGGTTATAGGATGAAAACCAAAGCGAACAAATGTTCGCTTTGTTATAACTCCAAAACTATACGTGTCATCTGAACCAAACTTGGTACAGAGACTATGGGGGACCCATAGAATATACCCACAAAGTTTGGTGGTCATGGCTTATTGCTTTGACATAGCTGCCATAGACTTCCATTCATTTTTGTTCAGAGTATAAGTCCAAGTAGGAAGGTGCTAGGGAGTTGGGAGTAGGTTCCCTGTGCTCAGGGGCTCCCTCTGAGTCCAACAGTACCTGACACGTCCATATCCAAAGACCTTTGGAAAAATGTTCAAAAAATGTTCTAAGTGTGGGGTGGGTGGAGCTTCATGTGGGACCTTTACCAGGGTGCGTTTTGGGCCATTCTGAGTTGACTGGAATGGGTCTTAGGGTTAGGGTTAGGGTAGGGTTAGGGGCTAGGTTATAGGATGAAAACCAAAGCGAACAAATGTTCGCTTTGTTATAACTCCAAAACTATACGTGTCATCTGAACCAAACTTGGTACAGAGACTATGGGGGACCCATAGAATATACCCACAAAGTTTGGTGGTCATGGCTTATTGCTTTGACATAGCTGCCATAGACTTCCATTCATTTTTGTTCAGAGTATAAGTCCAAGTAGGAAGGTGCTAGGGAGTTGGGAGTAGGTTCCCTGTGCTCAGGGGCTCCCTCTGAGTCCAACAGTACCTGACACGTCCATATCCAAAGACCTTTGGAAAAATGTTCAAAAAATGTTCTAAGTGTGGGGTGGGTGGAGCTTCATGTGGGACCTTTACCAGGGTGCGTTTTGGGCCATTCTGAGTTGACTGGAATGGGTCTTAGGGTTAGGGTTAGGGTAGGGTTAGGGGCTAGGTTATAGGATGAAAACCAAAGCGAACAAATGTTCGCTTTGTTATAACTCCAAAACTATACGTGTCATCTGAACCAAACTTGGTACAGAGACTATGGGGGACCCATAGAATATACCCACAAAGTTTGGTGGTCATGGCTTATTGCTTTGACATAGCTGCCATAGACTTCCATTCATTTTTGTTCAGAGTATAAGTCCAAGTAGGAAGGTGCTAGGGAGTTGGGAGTAGGTTCCCTGTGCTCAGGGGCTCCCTCTGAGTCCAACAGTACCTGACACGTCCATATCCAAAGACCTTTGGAAAAATGTTCAAAAAATGTTCTAAGTGTGGGGTGGGTGGAGCTTCATGTGGGACCTTTACCAGGGTTAGGGTTAGGGTTAGGGTTAGGGTAAGGGTAGGGTTAGGGTTAGGGTTAGGGTTAGGGTTAGGGTTAGGGTTAGGGTTAGGGTTAGGGTTAGGTTATAGGATGAAAACCAAAGCGAACAAATGTTCGCTTTGTTATAACTCCAAAACTATACGTGGGTTAGGGTTAGGGTTAGGGTTAGGGTTATAGGATGAAAACCAAAGCGAACAAATGTTCGCTTTGTTATAACTCCAAAACTATACGTGTCATCTGAACCAAACTTGGTACAGAGACTATGGGGGACCCATAGAATATACCCACAAAGTTTGGTGGTCATGGCTTATTGCTTTGACATAGCTGCCATAGACTTCCATTCATTTTTGTTCAGAGTATAAGTCCAAGTAGGAAGGTGCTAGGGAGTTGGGAGTAGGTTCCCTGTGCTCAGGGGCTCCCTCTGAGTCCAACAGTACCTGACACGTCCATATCCAAAGACCTTTGGAAAAATGTTCAAAAAATGTTCTAAGTGTGGGGTGGGTGGAGCTTCATGTGGGACCTTTACCAGGGTGCGTTTTGGGCCATTCTGAGTTGACTGGAATGGGTCTTAGGGTTAGGGTTAGGGTAGGGTTAGGGGCTAGGTTATAGGATGAAAACCAAAGCGAACAAATGTTCGCTTTGTTATAACTCCAAAACTATACGTGGGTTAGGGTTAGGGTTAGGGTTAGGTTATAGGATGAAAACCAAAGCGAACAAATGTTCGCTTTGTTATAACTCCAAAACTATACGTGTCATCTGAACCAAACTTGGTACAGAGACTATGGGGGACCCATAGAATATACCCACAAAGTTTGGTGGTCATGGCTTATTGCTTTGACATAGCTGCCATAGACTTCCATTCATTTTTGTTCAGAGTATAAGTCCAAGTAGGAAGGTGCTAGGGAGTTGGGAGTAGGTTCCCTGTGCTCAGGGGCTCCCTCTGAGTCCAACAGTACCTGACACGTCCATATCCAAAGACCTTTGGAAAAATGTTCAAAAATGTTCTAAGTGTGGGGTGGGTGGAGCTTCATGTGGGACCTTTACCAGGGTGCGTTTTGGGCCATTCTGAGTTGACTGGAATGGGTCTTAGGGTTAGGGTTAGGGTAGGGTTAGGGGCTAGGTTATAGGATGAAAACCAAAGCGAACAAATGTTCGCTTTGTTATAACTCCAAAACTATACGTGTCATCTGAACCAAACTTGGTACAGAGACTATGGGGGACCCATAGAATATACCCACAAAGTTTGGTGGTCATGGCTTATTGCTTTGACATAGCTGCCATAGACTTCCATTCATTTTTGTTCAGAGTATAAGTCCAAGTAGGAAGGTGCTAGGGAGTTGGGAGTAGGTTCCCTGTGCTCAGGGGCTCCCTCTGAGTCCAACAGTACCTGACACGTCCATATCCAAAGACCTTTGGAAAAATGTTCAAAAAATGTTCTAAGTGTGGGGTGGGTGGAGCTTCATGTGGGACCTTTACCAGGGTGCGTTTTGGGCCATTCTGAGTTGACTGGAATGGGTCTTAGGGTTAGGGTTAGGGTAGGGTTAGGGGCTAGGTTATAGGATGAAACCAAAGCGAACAAATGTTCGCTTTGTTATAACTCCAAACTATACGTGGGTTAGGGTTAGGGTTAGGGTTAGGTTATAGGATGAAAACCAAAGCGAACAAATGTTCGCTTTGTTATAACTCCAAAGGGTTAGGGGTTAGGGTTTGGGTTAGGGTTAGGGTTAGGGTAGGGTTAGGGTTAGGGTTAGGGTTAGGGGTTAGGGTTAGGGTTAGGGTTAGGGTTAGGGTATAGGATGAAAACCAAAGCGAACAAATGTTCGCTTTGTTATAACTCCAAAACTATACGTGT
Source organism: Anableps anableps (assembly GCA_014839685.1). Classification (NCBI taxonomy): domain Eukaryota; kingdom Metazoa; phylum Chordata; class Actinopteri; order Cyprinodontiformes; family Anablepidae; genus Anableps; species Anableps anableps. Next base: position 39,821 of record JABWDS010000026.1, read on the forward strand.
CATCTGAACCAAACTTGGTACAGAGACTATGGGGGACCCATAGAATATACCCACAAAGTTTGGTGGTCATGGCTTATTGCTTTGACATAGCTGCCATAGACTTCCATTCATTTTTGTTCAGAGTATAAGTCCAAGTAGGAAGGTGCTAGGGAGTTGGGAGTAGGTTCCCTGTGCTCAGGGGCTCCCTCTGAGTCCAACAGTACCTGACACGTCCATATCCAAAGACCTTTGGAAAAATGTTCAAAAAATGTTCTAAGTGTGGGGTGGGTGGAGCTTCATGTGGGACCTTTACCAGGGTGTGTTTTGGGCCATTCTGAGTTGACTGGAATGGGTCTTAGGGTTAGGGTTAGGGTAGGGTTAGGGGCTAGGTTATAGGATGAAAACCAAAGCGAACAAATGTTCGCTTTGTTATAACTCCAAAACTATACGTGTCATCTGAACCAAACTTGGTACAGAGACTATGGGGGACCCATAGAATATACCCACAAAGTTTGGTGGTCATGGCTTATTGCTTTGACATAGCTGCCATAGACTTCCATTCATTTTTGTTCAGAGTATAAGTCCAAGTAGGAAGGTGCTAGGGAGTTGGGAGTAGGTTCCCTGTGCTCAGGGGCTCCCTCTGAGTCCAACAGTACCTGACACGTCCATATCCAAAGACCTTTGGAAAAATGTTCAAAAAATGTTCTAAGTGTGGGGTGGGTGGAGCTTCATGTGGGACCTTTACCAGGGTGCGTTTTGGGCCATTCTGAGTTGACTGGAATGGGTCTTAGGGTTAGGGTTAGGGTAGGGTTAGGGGCTAGGTTATAGGATGAAAACCAAAGCGAACAAATGTTCGCTTTGTTATAACTCCAAAACTATACGTGTCATCTGAACCAAACTTGGTACAGAGACTATGGGGGACCCATAGAATATACCCACAAAGTTTGGTGGTCATGGCTTATTGCTTTGACATAGCTGCCATAGACTTCCATTCATTTTTGTTCAGAGTATAAGTCCAAGTAGGAAGGTGCTAGGGAGTTGGGAGTAGGTTCCCTGTGCTCAGGGGCTCCCTCTGAGTCCAACAGTACCTGACACGTCCATATCCAAAGACCTTTGGAAAAATGTTCAAAAAATGTTCTAAGTGTGGGGTGGGTGGAGCTTCATGTGGGACCTTTACCAGGGTTAGGGTTAGGGTTAGGGTTAGGGTAAGGGTAGGGTTAGGGTTAGGGTTAGGGTTAGGGTTAGGGTTAGGGTTAGGGTTAGGGTTAGGGTTAGGGTTAGGTTATAGGATGAAAACCAAAGCGAACAAATGTTCGCTTTGTTATAACTCCAAAACTATACGTGGGTTAGGGTTAGGGTTAGGGTTAGGGTTATAGGATGAAAACCAAAGCGAACAAATGTTCGCTTTGTTATAACTCCAAAACTATACGTGTCATCTGAACCAAACTTGGTACAGAGACTATGGGGGACCCATAGAATATACCCACAAAGTTTGGTGGTCATGGCTTATTGCTTTGACATAGCTGCCATAGACTTCCATTCATTTTTGTTCAGAGTATAAGTCCAAGTAGGAAGGTGCTAGGGAGTTGGGAGTAGGTTCCCTGTGCTCAGGGGCTCCCTCTGAGTCCAACAGTACCTGACACGTCCATATCCGAAGACCTTTGGAAAAATGTTCAAAAAATGTTCTAAGTGTGGGGTGGGTGGAGCTTCATGTGGGACCTTTACCAGGGTGCGTTTTGGGCCATTCTGAGTTGACTGGAATGGGTCTTAGGGTTAGGGTTAGGGTAGGGTTAGGGGCTAGGTTATAGTTTTGGAGTTATAACAAAGCGAACATTTGTTCGCTTTGTTATAACTCCAAAACTATACGTGGGTTAGGGTTAGGGTTAGGGTTAGGTTATAGGATGAAAACCAAAGCGAACAAATGTTCGCTTTGTTATAACTCCAAAACTATACGTGTCATCTGAACCAAACTTGGTACAGAGACTATGGGGGACCCATAGAATATACCCACAAAGTTTGGTGGTCATGGCTTATTGCTTTGACATAGCTGCCATAGACTTCCATTCATTTTTGTTCAGAGTATAAGTCCAAGTAGGAAGGTGCTAGGGAGTTGGGAGTAGGTTCCCTGTGCTCAGGGGCTCCCTCTGAGTCCAACAGTACCTGACACGTCCATATCCAAAGACCTTTGGAAAAATGTTCAAAAAATGTTCTAAGTGTGGGGTGGGTGGAGCTTCATGTGGGACCTTTACCAGGGTGCGTTTTGGGCCATTCTGAGTTGACTGGAATGGGTCTTAGGGTTAGGGTTAGGGTAGGGTTAGGGGCTAGGGTTATAGGATGAAAACCAAAGCGAACAAATGTTCGCTTTGTTATAACTCCAAAACTATACGTGTCATCTGAACCAAACTTGGTACAGAGAGAGGGTTAGGGTAGGGTTAGGGTTAGGGTTAGGGTTAGGGTTAGGGTTAGGGTTAGGGTTAGGGTTAGGGGTTAGGGGCTAGGTTATAGGATGAAAACCAAAGCGAACAAATGTTCGCTTTGTTATAACTCCAAAACTATACGTGTCATCTGAACCAAACTTGGTACAGAGACTATGGGGGACCCATAGAATATACCCACAAAGTTTGGTGGTCATGGCTTATTGCTTTGACATAGCTGCCATAGACTTCCATTCATTTTTGTTCAGAGTATAAGTCCAAGTAGGAAGGTGCTAGGGAGTTGGGAGTAGGTTCCCTGTGCTCAGGGGCTCCCTCTGAGTCCAACAGTACCTGACACGTCCATATCCAAAGACCTTTGGAAAAATGTTCAAAAAATGTTCTAAGTGTGGGGTGGGTGGAGCTTCATGTGGGACCTTTACCAGGGTGCGTTTTGGGCCATTCTGAGTTGACTGGAATGGGTCTTAGGGTTAGGGTTAGGGTAGGGTTAGGGGCTAGGTTATAGGATGAAAACCAAAGCGAACAAATGTTCGCTTTGTTATAACTCCAAAACTATACGTGGGTTAGGGTTAGGGTTAGGGTTAGGTTATAGGATGAAAACCAAAGCGAACAAATGTTCGCTTTGTTATAACTCCAAAACTATACGTGTCATCTGAACCAAACTTGGTACAGAGACTATGGGGGACCCATAGAATATACCCACAAAGTTTGGTGGTCATGGCTTATTGCTTTGACATAGCTGCCATAGACTTCCATTCATTTTTGTTCAGAGTATAAGTCCAAGTAGGAAGGTGCTAGGGAGTTGGGAGTAGGTTCCCTGTGCTCAGGGGCTCCCTCTGAGTCCAACAGTACCTGACACGTCCATATCCGAAGACCTTTGGAAAAATGTTCAAAAAATGTTCTAAGTGTGGGGTGGGTGGAGCTTCATGTGGGACCTTTACCAGGGTGCGTTTTGGGCCATTCTGAGTTGACTGGAATGGGTCTTAGGGTTAGGGTTAGGGTAGGGTTAGGGGCTAGGGTTATAGGATGAAAACCAAAGCGAACATTTGTTCGCTTTGTTATAACTCCAAAACTATACGTGTCATCTGAACCAAACTTGGTACAGAGACTATGGGGGTTAGGGTTAGGGTTAGGGTTAGGGTTAGGGTTAGGGTTAGGGTTAGGGTTAGGGTTAGGGGTTAGGGTTAGGGTTAGGGTTAGGGTTAGGTTATAGGATGAAACCAAAGCGAACAAATGTTCGCTTTGTTATAACTCCAAAACTATACGTGTCATCTGAACCAAACTTGGTACAGAGACTATGGGGGACCCATAGAATATACCCACAAAGTTTGGTGGTCATGGCTTATTGCTTTGACATAGCTGCCATAGACTTCCATTCATTTTTGTTCAGAGTATAAGTCCAAGTAGGAAGGTGCTAGGGAGTTGGGAGTAGGTTCCCTGTGCTCAGGGGCTCCCTCTGAGTCCAACAGTACCTGACACGTCCATATCCAAAGACCTTTGGAAAAATGTTCAAAAAATGTTCTAAGTGTGGGGTGGGTGGAGCTTCATGTGGGACCTTTACCAGGGTGCGTTTTGGGCCATTCTGAGTTGACTGGAATGGGTCTTAGGGTTAGGGTTAGGGTAGGGTTAGGGGCTAGGGTTATAGGATGAAACCAAAGCGAACAAATGTTCGCTTTGTTATAACTCCAAAACTATACGTGTCATCTGAACCAAACTTGGTACAGAGACTATGGGGGTTAGGGTTGGGGTTAGGGTTAGGGTTAGGGTTAGGGTTAGGGGTAGGGTTAAGGGTAGGGTTAGGGTTAGGGTTAGGGTTAGGGGTTAGGGGTTAGGGTTAGGGTTAGGGTTAGGGTTAGGGTTAGGGTAGGGTTAGGGTTAGGGGTTAGGGTTAGGGTTAGGGTTAGGGTTAGGGTTAGGGTTAGGGTTAGGGTTAGGGTTAGGGTTAGGGTTAGGGTTAGGGTTAGGGGTTAGGTTAGGGTTAGGGTTAGGGTTAGGGTTAGGGTTAGGGTTAGGGTTAGGTTATAGGATGAAAACCAAAGCGAACAAATGTTCGCTTTGTTATAACTCCAAAACTATACGTGTCATCTGAACCAAACTTGGTACAGAGACTATGGGGGACCCATAGAATATACCCACAAAGTTTGGTGGTCATGGCTTATTGCTTTGACATAGCTGCCATAGACTTCCATTCATTTTTGTTCAGAGTATAAGTCCAAGTAGGAAGGTGCTAGGGAGTTGGGAGTAGGTTCCCTGTGCTCAGGGGCTCCCTCTGAGTCCAACAGTACCTGACACGTCCATATCCAAAGACCTTTGGAAAAATGTTCAAAAAATGTTCTAAGTGTGGGGTGGGTGGAGCTTCATGTGGGACCTTTACCAGGGTTAGGGTTAGGGTTAGGGTTAGGGTAAGGGTAGGGTTAGGGTTAGGGTTAGGGTTAGGGTTAGGGTTAGGGTTAGGGTTAGGGTTAGGGTTAGGGTTAGGTTATAGGATGAAAACCAAAGCGAACAAATGTTCGCTTTGTTATAACTCCAAAACTATACGTGGGTTAGGGTTAGGGTTAGGGTTAGGGTTATAGGATGAAAACCAAAGCGAACAAATGTTCGCTTTGTTATAACTCCAAAACTATACGTGTCATCTGAACCAAACTTGGTACAGAGACTATGGGGGACCCATAGAATATACCCACAAAGTTTGGTGGTCATGGCTTATTGCTTTGACATAGCTGCCATAGACTTCCATTCATTTTTGTTCAGAGTATAAGTCCAAGTAGGAAGGTGCTAGGGAGTTGGGAGTAGGTTCCCTGTGCTCAGGGGCTCCCTCTGAGTCCAACAGTACCTGACACGTCCATATCCAAAGACCTTTGGAAAAATGTTCAAAAAATGTTCTAAGTGTGGGGTGGGTGGAGCTTCATGTGGGACCTTTACCAGGGTGCGTTTTGGGCCATTCTGAGTTGACTGGAATGGGTCTTAGGGTTAGGGTTAGGGTAGGGTTAGGGGCTAGGTTATAGGATGAAAACCAAAGCGAACAAATGTTCGCTTTGTTATAACTCCAAAACTATACGTGGGTTAGGGTTAGGGTTAGGGTTAGGTTATAGGATGAAAACCAAAGCGAACAAATGTTCGCTTTGTTATAACTCCAAAACTATACGTGTCATCTGAACCAAACTTGGTACAGAGACTATGGGGGACCCATAGAATATACCCACAAAGTTTGGTGGTCATGGCTTATTGCTTTGACATAGCTGCCATAGACTTCCATTCATTTTTGTTCAGAGTATAAGTCCAAGTAGGAAGGTGCTAGGGAGTTGGGAGTAGGTTCCCTGTGCTCAGGGGCTCCCTCTGAGTCCAACAGTACCTGACACGTCCATATCCAAAGACCTTTGGAAAAATGTTCAAAAAATGTTCTAAGTGTGGGGTGGGTGGAGCTTCATGTGGGACCTTTACCAGGGTGCGTTTTGGGCCATTCTGAGTTGACTGGAATGGGTCTTAGGGTTAGGGTTAGGGTAGGGTTAGGGGCTAGGGTTATAGGATGAAAACCAAAGCGAACAAATGTTCGCTTTGTTATAACTCCAAAACTATACGTGTCATCTGAACCAAACTTGGTACAGAGACTATGGGGGTTAGGGTTGGGGTTAGGGTTAGGGTTAGGGTTAGGGTTAGGGTTAGGGTTAGGGTTAGGGGTTAGGGTTAGGGTTAGGGTTAGGGTTAGGTTATAGGATGAAAACCAAAGCGAACAAATGTTCGCTTTGTTATAACTCCAAAACTATACGTGTCATCTGAACCAAACTTGGTACAGAGACTATGGGGGACCCATAGAATATACCCACAAAGTTTGGTGGTCATGGCTTATTGCTTTGACATAGCTGCCATAGACTTCCATTCATTTTTGTTCAGAGTATAAGTCCAAGTAGGAAGGTGCTAGGGAGTTGGGAGTAGGTTCCCTGTGCTCAGGGGCTCCCTCTGAGTCCAACAGTACCTGACACGTCCATATCCAAAGACCTTTGGAAAAATGTTCAAAAATGTTCTAAGTGTGGGGTGGGTGGAGCTTCATGTGGGACCTTTACCAGGGTGCGTTTTGGGCCATTCTGAGTTGACTGGAATGGGTCTTAGGGTTAGGGTTAGGGTAGGGTTAGGGGCTAGGTTATAGGATGAAAACCAAAGCGAACAAATGTTCGCTTTGTTATAACTCCAAAACTATACGTGGGTTAGGGTTAGGGTTAGGGTTAGGTTATAGGATGAAAACCAAAGCGAACATTTGTTCGCTTTGTTATAACTCCAAAACTATACGTGTCATCTGAACCAAACTTGGTACAGAGACTATGGGGGACCCATAGAATATACCCACAAAGTTTGGTGGTCATGGCTTATTGCTTTGACATAGCTGCCATAGACTTCCATTCATTTTTGTTCAGAGTATAAGTCCAAGTAGGAAGGTGCTAGGGAGTGGGAGTAGGTTCCCTGTGCTCAGGGGCTCCCTCTGAGTCCAACAGTACCTGACACGTCCATATCCAAAGACCTTTGGAAAAATGTTCAAAAAATGTTCTAAGTGTGGGGTGGGTGGAGCTTCATGTGGGGACCTTTACCAGGGTGCGTTTTGGGCCATTCTGAGTTGACTGGAATGGGTCTTAGGGTTAGGGTTAGGGTAGGGTTAGGGGCTAGGGTTATAGGATGAAAACCAAAGCGAACAAATGTTCGCTTTGTTATAACTCCAAAACTATACGTGTCATCTGAACCAAACTTGGTACAGAGACTATGGGGGTTAGGGTTGGGGTTAGGGTTAGGGTTAGGGTTAGGGTTAGGGTTAGGGTTAGGGTTAGGGGTTAGGGTTAGGGTTAGGGTTAGGGTTAGGTTATAGGATGAAAACCAAAGCGAACAAATGTTCGCTTTGTTATAACTCCAAAACTATACGTGTCATCTGAACCAAACTTGGTACAGAGACTATGGGGGACCCATAGAATATACCCACAAAGTTTGGTGGTCATGGCTTATTGCTTTGACATAGCTGCCATAGACTTCCATTCATTTTTGTTCAGAGTATAAGTCCAAGTAGGAAGGTGCTAGGGAGTTGGGAGTAGGTTCCCTGTGCTCAGGGGCTCCCTCTGAGTCCAACAGTACCTGACACGTCCATATCCAAAGACCTTTGGAAAAATGTTCAAAAAATGTTCTAAGTGTGGGGTGGGTGGAGCTTCATGTGGGACCTTTACCAGGGTGCGTTTTGGGCCATTCTGAGTTGACTGGAATGGGTCTTAGGGTTAGGGTTAGGGTAGGGTTAGGGGCTAGGGTTATAGGATGAAAACCAAAGCGAACAAATGTTCGCTTTGTTATAACTCCAAAACTATACGTGTCATCTGAACCAAACTTGGTACAGAGAGGGTTAGGGTTAGGGTTAGGGTTAGGGTTAGGGTTAGGGTTAGGGGTAGGGTTAAGGGTAGGGTTAGGGTTAGGGTTAGGGTTAGGGGTTAGGGGTTAGGGTTAGGGTTAGGGTTAGGGTTAGGGTTAGGGTAGGGTTAGGGTTAGGGGTTAGGGTTAGGGTTAGGGTTAGGGTTAGGGTTAGGGTTAGGGTTAGGGTTAGGGTTAGGGTTAGGGTTAGGGTTAGGGTTAGGGGTTAGGTTAGGGTTAGGGTTAGGGTTAGGGTTAGGGTTAGGGTTAGGGTTAGGTTATAGGATGAAAACCAAAGCGAACAAATGTTCGCTTTGTTATAACTCCAAAACTATACGTGTCATCTGAACCAAACTTGGTACAGAGACTATGGGGGACCCATAGAATATACCCACAAAGTTTGGTGGTCATGGCTTATTGCTTTGACATAGCTGCCATAGACTTCCATTCATTTTTGTTCAGAGTATAAGTCCAAGTAGGAAGGTGCTAGGGAGTTGGGAGTAGGTTCCCTGTGCTCAGGGGCTCCCTCTGAGTCCAACAGTACCTGACACGTCCATATCCAAAGACCTTTGGAAAAATGTTCAAAAAATGTTCTAAGTGTGGGGTGGGTGGAGCTTCATGTGGGACCTTTACCAGGGTTAGGGTTAGGGTTAGGGTTAGGGTAAGGGTAGGGTTAGGGTTAGGGTTAGGGTTAGGGTTAGGGTTAGGGTTAGGGTTAGGGTTAGGGTTAGGGTTAGGTTATAGGATGAAAACCAAAGCGAACAAATGTTCGCTTTGTTATAACTCCAAAACTATACGTGGGTTAGGGTTAGGGTTAGGGTTAGGGTTATAGGATGAAAACCAAAGCGAACAAATGTTCGCTTTGTTATAACTCCAAAACTATACGTGTCATCTGAACCAAACTTGGTACAGAGACTATGGGGGACCCATAGAATATACCCACAAAGTTTGGTGGTCATGGCTTATTGCTTTGACATAGCTGCCATAGACTTCCATTCATTTTTGTTCAGAGTATAAGTCCAAGTAGGAAGGTGCTAGGGAGTTGGGAGTAGGTTCCCTGTGCTCAGGGGCTCCCTCTGAGTCCAACAGTACCTGACACGTCCATATCCAAAGACCTTTGGAAAAATGTTCAAAAAATGTTCTAAGTGTGGGGTGGGTGGAGCTTCATGTGGGACCTTTACCAGGGTGCGTTTTGGGCCATTCTGAGTTGACTGGAATGGGTCTTAGGGTTAGGGTTAGGGTAGGGTTAGGGGCTAGGTTATAGGATGAAAACCAAAGCGAACAAATGTTCGCTTTGTTATAACTCCAAAACTATACGTGGGTTAGGGTTAGGGTTAGGGTTAGGTTATAGGATGAAAACCAAAGCGAACAAATGTTCGCTTTGTTATAACTCCAAAACTATACGTGTCATCTGAACCAAACTTGGTACAGAGACTATGGGGGACCCATAGAATATACCCACAAAGTTTGGTGGTCATGGCTTATTGCTTTGACATAGCTGCCATAGACTTCCATTCATTTTGTTCAGAGTATAAGTCCAAGTAGGAAGGTGCTAGGGAGTTGGGAGTAGGTTCCCTGTGCTCAGGGGCTCCCTCTGAGTCCAACAGTACCTGACACGTCCATATCCAAAGACCTTTGGAAAAATGTTCAAAAAATGTTCTAAGTGTGGGGTGGGTGGAGCTTCATGTGGGACCTTTACCAGGGTGTGTTTTGGGCCATTCTGAGTTGACTGGAATGGGTCTTAGGGTTAGGGTTAGGGTAGGGTTAGGGGCTAGGGTTATAGGATGAAAACCAAAGCGAACAAATGTTCGCTTTGTTATAACTCCAAAACTATACGTGTCATCTGAACCAAACTTGGTACAGAGACTATGGGGGTTAGGGTTGGGGTTAGGGTTAGGGTTAGGGTTAGGGTTAGGGTTAGGGTTAGGGTTAGGGTTTAGGGTTAGGGTTAGGGTG
>JABWDS010000027.1:7500-22500 GCA_014839685.1 Anableps anableps
GGGTGGGACCTCAAACCTCAATAAAATATCTCTAACCCTAACCAGAATATTTCCACTGACCCTAACCTCGGTGACCTTTTTCCTAAACCTAACCTTTTCTTCTGGTGCAATACTTAAACATTTATTAAAAATCACGATCAAATTCATAGCTACAACTACATATTATGGACGGGTGGCAATTCATGTAGGATTGGAAGAATGATACATTTAGGGTAGGAAAACGGAGGGACTGACAGAGGACACATTTTTCTAATTACAAAAACATTACAACAATTATAATTGGTCTAAAAAATCACATTAAAATAATCAACAGGGATATTTTCTTTTTACAATACACCTTTCTTTAAAAGCGCAATTTTGAACGAATACGAAAGAAGGGGGGCGGGTATAAATACAGCTGCACGGCAGCTTCCCCCTCCTTTCTGCTCTGACCACAGAAGAGGAAACACCTCTCTCACAGCGCAGCACAGTTGTTCCTCGGTGTGCCTGGCCTGAAGAAGACCCAATTGGGTCGAAACGTCGCTTTTGGGCGCACCATTCTTTTTCTTTTTCAGATATTTGTTTGCATTTCTGTTTACTTTCTTTTGTTAAAATAAAAAAATAAAAAAATAAAAAAATAAAATAAAAAAATAAAAATACAAAAAAAATTACACAAAACTTAAAAACAACCAACAAAAAAAATAACAAAACATAAAAATACACAAAAAAACAACATAGACTAAGGCTTTTCGATCTTCCATTTTTGGTTTACGCTCTGTTTCCCACTTTTCGGAAACCCTCCTTTAGTTGTTTGATTCTGTTTTTCTAATTTTTGTTTTTTAATTCCAAGTTTGTTTTTTATTTCATTAATAAAAACACAGAAAAATAATAAAAAAATAAATAAAAACATCAGCAAAACATATACATACACAATAACAACAAAGACAACAAAACAATTACACACACACACACACAGAGCAGATGGATGACGGCTGGACCACCTACTATGGTGGACGACGCCAGCGTGGTCACCGTTCACAGAGAGACTGGGGTCGGGTGGGGTCCTGGGGTTGGATGGACAGTGCACCTCCTTCCTCCTTCGGGAGGAGGAATCAGTTCCCCTATCCTAACCCTAACCCCTAACCCTAACCCTATAGTTTTGGAGTTATAACAAAGCGAACATTTGTTCGCTTTGGTTTTCATCCTATAACCTAGCCCCTAACCCTACCCTAACCCTAACCCTAAGACCCATTCCAGTCAACTCAGAATGGCCCAAAACGCACCCTGGTAAAGGTCCCACATCAAGCTCCACCCACCCCACACTTAGAACATTTTTTGAACATTTTTCCAAAGGTCTTCGGATATGGACGTGTCAGGTACTGTTGGACTCAGAGGGAGCCCCTGAGCACAGGGAACCTACTCCCAACTCCCTAGCACCTTCCTACTTGGACTTATACTCTGAACAAAAATGAATGGAAGTCTATGGCAGCTATGTCAAAGCAATAAGCCATGACCACCAAACTTTGTGGGTATATTCTATGGGTCCCCCATAGTCTCTGTACCAAGTTTGGTTCAGATGACACGTATAGTTTCGGAGTTATAACAAAGCGAACATTTGTTCGCTTTGGTTTTCATCCTATAACCTAACCCTAACCCTAACCCTAACCCTACCCTAACCCTAACCCTAACCCTTAACCCTTACCTAACCCTAACCCTAACCCTAACCCCTAACCCTAACCCTAACCCTAACCCCTAACCCTAACCCTAACCCCTAACCCCTAACCCTAACCCTAACCCTAACCCTAGTTTGGTTCAGATGACACGTATAGTTTTGGAGTTATAACAAAGCGAACATTTGTTCGCTTTGGTTTTCATCCTATAACCTAGCCCCTAACCCTACCCTAACCCTAACCCTAAGACCCATTCCAGTCAACTCAGAATGGCCCAAAACGCACCCTGGTAAAGGTCCCACATGAAGCTCCACCCACCCCACACTTAGAACATTTTTTGAACATTTTTCCAAAGGTCTTTGGATATGGACGTGTCAGGTACTGTTGGACTCAGAGGGAGCCCCTGAGCACAGGGAACCTACTCCCAACTCCCTAGCACCTTCCTACTTGGACTTATACTCTGAACAAAAATGAATGGAAGTCTATGGCAGCTATGTCAAAGCAATAAGCCATGACCACCAAACTTTGTGGGTATATTCTATGGGTCCCCCATAGTCTCTGTACCAAGTTTGGTTCAGATGACACGTATAGTTTCGGAGTTATAACAAAGCGAACATTTGTTCGCTTTGGTTTTCATCCTATAACCTAACCCTAACCCTAACCCTAACCCTAACCCTGTCCGGGTGGGACCTCAAACCTCAATAAAATATCTCTAACCCTAACCAGAATATTTCCACTGACCCTAACCTCGGTGACCTTTTTCCTAAACCTAACCTTTTCTTCTGGTGCAATACTTAAACATTTATTAAAAATCATGATCAAATTCATAGCTACAACTACATATTATGGACGGGTGGCAATTCATGTAGGATTGGAAGAATGATACATTTAGGGTAGGAAAACGGAGGGACTGACAGAGGACACATTTTTCTAATTACAAAAACATTACAACAATTATAATTGGTCTAAAAAATCACATTAAAATAATCAACAGGGATATTTTCTTTTTACAATACACCTTTCTTTAAAAGCGCAATTTTGAACGAATACGAAAGAAGGGGGGCGGGTATAAATACAGCTGCACGGCAGCTTCCCCCTCCTTTCTGCTCTGACCACAGAAGAGGAAACACCTCTCTCACAGCGCAGCACAGTTGTTCCTCGGTGTGCCTGGCCTGAAGAAGACCCAATTGGGTCGAAACGTCGCTTTTGGGCGCACCATTCTTTTTCTTTTTCAGATATTTGTTTGCATTTCTGTTTACTTTCTTTTGTTAAAATAAAAAAATAAAAAAATAAAAAAATAAAATAAAAAAATAAAAATACAAAAAAAATTACACAAAACTTAAAAACAACCAACAAAAAAAATAACAAAACATAAAAATACACAAAAAAACAACATAGACTAAGGCTTTTCGATCTTCCATTTTTGGTTTACGCTCTGTTTCCCACTTTTCGGAAACCCTCCTTTAGTTGTTTGATTCTGTTTTTCTAATTTTTGTTTTTTAATTCCAAGTTTGTTTTTTATTTCATTAATAAAAACACAGAAAAATAATAAAAAAATAAATAAAAACATCAGCAAAACATATACATACACAATAACAACAAAGACAACAAAACAATTACACACACACACACACAGAGCAGATGGATGACGGCTGGACCACCTACTATGGTGGACGACGCCAGCGTGGTCACCGTTCACAGAGAGACTGGGGTCGGGTGGGGTCCTGGGGTTGGATGGACAGTGCACCTCCTTCCTCCTTCGGGAGGAGGAATCAGTTCCCCTATCCTAACCCTAACCCCTAACCCTAACCCTATAGTTTTGGAGTTATAACAAAGCGAACATTTGTTCGCTTTGGTTTTCATCCTATAACCTAGCCCCTAACCCTACCCTAACCCTAACCCTAAGACCCATTCCAGTCAACTCAGAATGGCCCAAAACGCACCCTGGTAAAGGTCCCACATCAAGCTCCACCCACCCCACACTTAGAACATTTTTTGAACATTTTTCCAAAGGTCTTCGGATATGGACGTGTCAGGTACTGTTGGACTCAGAGGGAGCCCCTGAGCACAGGGAACCTACTCCCAACTCCCTAGCACCTTCCTACTTGGACTTATACTCTGAACAAAAATGAATGGAAGTCTATGGCAGCTATGTCAAAGCAATAAGCCATGACCACCAAACTTTGTGGGTATATTCTATGGGTCCCCCATAGTCTCTGTACCAAGTTTGGTTCAGATGACACGTATAGTTTCGGAGTTATAACAAAGCGAACATTTGTTCGCTTTGGTTTTCATCCTATAACCTAACCCTAACCCTAACCCTAACCCTACCCTAACCCTAACCCTAACCCTAAACCCTAACCCTAACCCTAACCCTTAACCCTAACCCTAACCCTAACCCTAACCCTAACCCTAGTTTGGTTCAGATGACACGTATAGTTTTGGAGTTATAACAAAGCGAACATTTGTTCGCTTTGGTTTTCATCCTATAACCTAGCCCCTAACCCTACCCTAACCCTAACCCTAAGACCCATTCCAGTCAACTCAGAATGGCCCAAAACGCACCCTGGTAAAGGTCCCACATGAAGCTCCACCCACCCCACACTTAGAACATTTTTTGAACATTTTTCCAAAGGTCTTTGGATATGGACGTGTCAGGTACTGTTGGACTCAGAGGGAGCCCCTGAGCACAGGGAACCTACTCCCAACTCCCTAGCACCTTCCTACTTGGACTTATACTCTGAACAAAAATGAATGGAAGTCTATGGCAGCTATGTCAAAGCAATAAGCCATGACCACCAAACTTTGTGGGTATATTCTATGGGTCCCCCATAGTCTCTGTACCAAGTTTGGTTCAGATGACACGTATAGTTTCGGAGTTATAACAAAGCGAACATTTGTTCGCTTTGGTTTTCATCCTATACCCTAACCCTAACCCTAACCCTAACCCTAACCCCTAACCCTAACCCTAACCCTAACCCTAACCCTAACCCCTAACCCCTAACCCCTAACCCTAACCCTAACCCTAACCCTCTGTACCAAGTTTGGTTCAGATGACACGTATAGTTTTGGAGTTATAACAAAGCGAACATTTGTTCGCTTTGGTTTTCATCCTATAACCTAGCCCCTAACCCTACCCTAACCCTAACCCTAAGACCCATTCCAGTCAACTCAGAATGGCCCAAAACGCACCCTGGTAAAGGTCCCACATGAAGCTCCACCCACCCCACACTTAGAACATTTTTTGAACATTTTTCCAAAGGTCTTTGGATATGGACGTGTCAGGTACTGTTGGACTCAGAGGGAGCCCCTGAGCACAGGGAACCTACTCCCAACTCCCTAGCACCTTCCTACTTGGACTTATACTCTGAACAAAAATGAATGGAAGTCTATGGCAGCTATGTCAAAGCAATAAGCCATGACCACCAAACTTTGTGGGTATATTCTATGGGTCCCCCATAGTCTCTGTACCAAGTTTGGTTCAGATGACACGTATAGTTTTGGAGTTATAACAAAGCGAACATTTGTTCGCTTTGGTTTTCATCCTATAACCTAACCCTAACCCTAGTTTGGTTCAGATGACACGTATAGTTTTGGAGTTATAACAAAGCGAACATTTGTTCGCTTTGGTTTTCATCCTATAACCTAGCCCCTAACCCTACCCTAACCCTAACCCTAAGACCCATTCCAGTCAACTCAGAATGGCCCAAAACGCACCCTGGTAAAGGTCCCACATGAAGCTCCACCCACCCCACACTTAGAACATTTTTTGAACATTTTTCCAAAGGTCTTTGGATATGGACGTGTCAGGTACTGTTGGACTCAGAGGGAGCCCCTGAGCACAGGGAACCTACTCCCAACTCCCTAGCACCTTCCTACTTGGACTTATACTCTGAACAAAAATGAATGGAAGTCTATGGCAGCTATGTCAAAGCAATAAGCCATGACCACCAAACTTTGTGGGTATATTCTATGGGTCCCCCATAGTCTCTGTACCAAGTTTGGTTCAGATGACACGTATAGTTTCGGAGTTATAACAAAGCGAACATTTGTTCGCTTTGGTTTTCATCCTATAACCTAACCCTAACCCTAACCCTAACCCTAACCCTGTCCGGGTGGGACCTCAAACCTCAATAAAATATCTCTAACCCTAACCAGAATATTTCCACTGACCCTAACCTCGGTGACCTTTTTCCTAAACCTAACCTTTTCTTCTGGTGCAATACTTAAACATTTATTAAAAATCACGATCAAATTCATAGCTACAACTACATATTATGGACGGGTGGCAATTCATGTAGGATTGGAAGAATGATACATTTAGGGTAGGAAAACGGAGGGACTGACAGAGGACACATTTTTCTAATTACAAAAACATTACAACAATTATAATTGGTCTAAAAAATCACATTAAAATAATCAACAGGGATATTTTCTTTTTACAATACACCTTTCTTTAAAAGCGCAATTTTGAACGAATACGAAAGAAGGGGGGCGGGTATAAATACAGCTGCACGGCAGCTTCCCCCTCCTTTCTGCTCTGACCACAGAAGAGGAAACACCTCTCTCACAGCGCAGCACAGTTGTTCCTCGGTGTGCCTGGCCTGAAGAAGACCCAATTGGGTCGAAACGTCGCTTTTGGGCGCACCATTCTTTTTCTTTTTCAGATATTTGTTTGCATTTCTGTTTACTTTCTTTTGTTAAAATAAAAAAATAAAAAAATAAAAAAATAAAATAAAAAAATAAAAATACAAAAAAAATTACACAAAACTTAAAAACAACCAACAAAAAAAATAACAAAACATAAAAATACACAAAAAAACAACATAGACTAAGGCTTTTCGATCTTCCATTTTTGGTTTACGCTCTGTTTCCCACTTTTCGGAAACCCTCCTTTAGTTGTTTGATTCTGTTTTTCTAATTTTTGTTTTTTAATTCCAAGTTTGTTTTTTATTTCATTAATAAAAACACAGAAAAATAATAAAAAAATAAATAAAAACATCAGCAAAACATATACATACACAATAACAACAAAGACAACAAAACAATTACACACACACACACACAGAGCAGATGGATGACGGCTGGACCACCTACTATGGTGGACGACGCCAGCGTGGTCACCGTTCACAGAGAGACTGGGGTCGGGTGGGGTCCTGGGGTTGGATGGACAGTGCACCTCCTTCCTCCTTCGGGAGGAGGAATCAGTTCCCCTATCCTAACCCTAACCCCTAACCCTAACCCTATAGTTTTGGAGTTATAACAAAGCGAACATTTGTTCGCTTTGGTTTTCATCCTATAACCTAGCCCCTAACCCTACCCTAACCCTAACCCTAAGACCCATTCCAGTCAACTCAGAATGGCCCAAAACGCACCCTGGTAAAGGTCCCACATCAAGCTCCACCCACCCCACACTTAGAACATTTTTTGAACATTTTTCCAAAGGTCTTCGGATATGGACGTGTCAGGTACTGTTGGACTCAGAGGGAGCCCCTGAGCACAGGGAACCTACTCCCAACTCCCTAGCACCTTCCTACTTGGACTTATACTCTGAACAAAAATGAATGGAAGTCTATGGCAGCTATGTCAAAGCAATAAGCCATGACCACCAAACTTTGTGGGTATATTCTATGGGTCCCCCATAGTCTCTGTACCAAGTTTGGTTCAGATGACACGTATAGTTTCGGAGTTATAACAAAGCGAACATTTGTTCGCTTTGGTTTTCATCCTATAACCTAACCCTAACCCTAACCCTAACCCTAACCCTACCCTAACCCTAACCCTAACCCTTAACCCTTACCTAACCCTAACCCTAACCCTAACCCCTAACCCTAACCCTAACCCTAACCCCTAACCCTAACCCTAACCCCTAACCCCTAACCCTAACCCTAACCCTAACCCTAGTTTGGTTCAGATGACACGTATAGTTTTGGAGTTATAACAAAGCGAACATTTGTTCGCTTTGGTTTTCATCCTATAACCTAGCCCCTAACCCTACCCTAACCCTAACCCTAAGACCCATTCCAGTCAACTCAGAATGGCCCAAAACGCACCCTGGTAAAGGTCCCACATGAAGCTCCACCCACCCCACACTTAGAACATTTTTTGAACATTTTTCCAAAGGTCTTTGGATATGGACGTGTCAGGTACTGTTGGACTCAGAGGGAGCCCCTGAGCACAGGGAACCTACTCCCAACTCCCTAGCACCTTCCTACTTGGACTTATACTCTGAACAAAAATGAATGGAAGTCTATGGCAGCTATGTCAAAGCAATAAGCCATGACCACCAAACTTTGTGGGTATATTCTATGGGTCCCCCATAGTCTCTGTACCAAGTTTGGTTCAGATGACACGTATAGTTTCGGAGTTATAACAAAGCGAACATTTGTTCGCTTTGGTTTTCATCCTATAACCTAACCCTAACCCTAACCCTAACCCTGTCCGGGTGGGACCTCAAACCTCAATAAAATATCTCTAACCCTAACCAGAATATTTCCACTGACCCTAACCTCGGTGACCTTTTTCCTAAACCTAACCTTTTCTTCTGGTGCAATACTTAAACATTTATTAAAAATCACGATCAAATTCATAGCTACAACTACATATTATGGACGGGTGGCAATTCATGTAGGATTGGAAGAATGATACATTTAGGGTAGGAAAACGGAGGGACTGACAGAGGACACATTTTTCTAATTACAAAAACATTACAACAATTATAATTGGTCTAAAAAATCACATTAAAATAATCAACAGGGATATTTTCTTTTTACAATACACCTTTCTTTAAAAGCGCAATTTTGAACGAATACGAAAGAAGGGGGGCGGGTATAAATACAGCTGCACGGCAGCTTCCCCCTCCTTTCTGCTCTGACCACAGAAGAGGAAACACCTCTCTCACAGCGCAGCACAGTTGTTCCTCGGTGTGCCTGGCCTGAAGAAGACCCAATTGGGTCGAAACGTCGCTTTTGGGCGCACCATTCTTTTTCTTTTTCAGATATTTGTTTGCATTTCTGTTTACTTTCTTTTGTTAAAATAAAAAAATAAAAAAATAAAAAAATAAAATAAAAAAATAAAAATACAAAAAAAATTACACAAAACTTAAAAACAACCAACAAAAAAAATAACAAAACATAAAAATACACAAAAAAACAACATAGACTAAGGCTTTTCGATCTTCCATTTTTGGTTTACGCTCTGTTTCCCACTTTTCGGAAACCCTCCTTTAGTTGTTTGATTCTGTTTTTCTAATTTTTGTTTTTTAATTCCAAGTTTGTTTTTTATTTCATTAATAAAAACACAGAAAAATAATAAAAAAATAAATAAAAACATCAGCAAAACATATACATACACAATAACAACAAAGACAACAAAACAATTACACACACACACACACAGAGCAGATGGATGACGGCTGGACCACCTACTATGGTGGACGACGCCAGCGTGGTCACCGTTCACAGAGAGACTGGGGTCGGGTGGGGTCCTGGGGTTGGATGGACAGTGCACCTCCTTCCTCCTTCGGGAGGAGGAATCAGTTCCCCTATCCTAACCCTAACCCCTAACCCTAACCCTATAGTTTTGGAGTTATAACAAAGCGAACATTTGTTCGCTTTGGTTTTCATCCTATAACCTAGCCCCTAACCCTACCCTAACCCTAACCCTAAGACCCATTCCAGTCAACTCAGAATGGCCCAAAACGCACCCTGGTAAAGGTCCCACATCAAGCTCCACCCACCCCACACTTAGAACATTTTTTGAACATTTTTCCAAAGGTCTTCGGATATGGACGTGTCAGGTACTGTTGGACTCAGAGGGAGCCCCTGAGCACAGGGAACCTACTCCCAACTCCCTAGCACCTTCCTACTTGGACTTATACTCTGAACAAAAATGAATGGAAGTCTATGGCAGCTATGTCAAAGCAATAAGCCATGACCACCAAACTTTGTGGGTATATTCTATGGGTCCCCCATAGTCTCTGTACCAAGTTTGGTTCAGATGACACGTATAGTTTCGGAGTTATAACAAAGCGAACATTTGTTCGCTTTGGTTTTCATCCTATAACCTAACCCTAACCCTAACCCTAACCCTACCCTAACCCTAACCCTAACCCTAAACCCTAACCCTAACCCTAACCCTAACCCTTAACCCTAACCCTAACCCTAACCCTAACCCTAACCCTAGTTTGGTTCAGATGACACGTATAGTTTTGGAGTTATAACAAAGCGAACATTTGTTCGCTTTGGTTTTCATCCTATAACCTAGCCCCTAACCCTACCCTAACCCTAACCCTAAGACCCATTCCAGTCAACTCAGAATGGCCCAAAACGCACCCTGGTAAAGGTCCCACATGAAGCTCCACCCACCCCACACTTAGAACATTTTTTGAACATTTTTCCAAAGGTCTTTGGATATGGACGTGTCAGGTACTGTTGGACTCAGAGGGAGCCCCTGAGCACAGGGAACCTACTCCCAACTCCCTAGCACCTTCCTACTTGGACTTATACTCTGAACAAAAATGAATGGAAGTCTATGGCAGCTATGTCAAAGCAATAAGCCATGACCACCAAACTTTGTGGGTATATTCTATGGGTCCCCCATAGTCTCTGTACCAAGTTTGGTTCAGATGACACGTATAGTTTCGGAGTTATAACAAAGCGAACATTTGTTCGCTTTGGTTTTCATCCTATAACCTAACCCTAACCCTAACCCTAACCCTAACCCTGTCCGGGTGGGACCTCAAACCTCAATAAAATATCTCTAACCCTAACCAGAATATTTCCACTGACCCTAACCTCGGTGACCTTTTTCCTAAACCTAACCTTTTCTTCTGGTGCAATACTTAAACATTTATTAAAAATCACGATCAAATTCATAGCTACAACTACATATTATGGACGGGTGGCAATTCATGTAGGATTGGAAGAATGATACATTTAGGGTAGGAAAACGGAGGGACTGACAGAGGACACATTTTTCTAATTACAAAAACATTACAACAATTATAATTGGTCTAAAAAATCACATTAAAATAATCAACAGGGATATTTTCTTTTTACAATACACCTTTCTTTAAAAGCGCAATTTTGAACGAATACGAAAGAAGGGGGGCGGGTATAAATACAGCTGCACGGCAGCTTCCCCCTCCTTTCTGCTCTGACCACAGAAGAGGAAACACCTCTCTCACAGCGCAGCACAGTTGTTCCTCGGTGTGCCTGGCCTGAAGAAGACCCAATTGGGTCGAAACGTCGCTTTTGGGCGCACCATTCTTTTTCTTTTTCAGATATTTGTTTGCATTTCTGTTTACTTTCTTTTGTTAAAATAAAAAAATAAAAAAATAAAAAAATAAAATAAAAAAATAAAAATACAAAAAAAATTACACAAAACTTAAAAACAACCAACAAAAAAAATAACAAAACATAAAAATACACAAAAAAACAACATAGACTAAGGCTTTTCGATCTTCCATTTTTGGTTTACGCTCTGTTTCCCACTTTTCGGAAACCCTCCTTTAGTTGTTTGATTCTGTTTTTCTAATTTTTGTTTTTTAATTCCAAGTTTGTTTTTTATTTCATTAATAAAAACACAGAAAAATAATAAAAAAATAAATAAAAACATCAGCAAAACATATACATACACAATAACAACAAAGACAACAAAACAATTACACACACACACACACAGAGCAGATGGATGACGGCTGGACCACCTACTATGGTGGACGACGCCAGCGTGGTCACCGTTCACAGAGAGACTGGGGTCGGGTGGGGTCCTGGGGTTGGATGGACAGTGCACCTCCTTCCTCCTTCGGGAGGAGGAATCAGTTCCCCTATCCTAACCCTAACCCCTAACCCTAACCCTATAGTTTTGGAGTTATAACAAAGCGAACATTTGTTCGCTTTGGTTTTCATCCTATAACCTAGCCCCTAACCCTACCCTAACCCTAACCCTAAGACCCATTCCAGTCAACTCAGAATGGCCCAAAACGCACCCTGGTAAAGGTCCCACATCAAGCTCCACCCACCCCACACTTAGAACATTTTTTGAACATTTTTCCAAAGGTCTTCGGATATGGACGTGTCAGGTACTGTTGGACTCAGAGGGAGCCCCTGAGCACAGGGAACCTACTCCCAACTCCCTAGCACCTTCCTACTTGGACTTATACTCTGAACAAAAATGAATGGAAGTCTATGGCAGCTATGTCAAAGCAATAAGCCATGACCACCAAACTTTGTGGGTATATTCTATGGGTCCCCCATAGTCTCTGTACCAAGTTTGGTTCAGATGACACGTATAGTTTCGGAGTTATAACAAAGCGAACATTTGTTCGCTTTGGTTTTCATCCTATAACCCTAACCCTAACCCTAACCCTACCCTAACCCTAACCCTAACCCTAACCCTAACCCTTAACCCTAACCCTAACCCCTAACCCTAACCCTAACCCTAACCCTAGTTTGGTTCAGATGACACGTATAGTTTTGGAGTTATAACAAAGCGAACATTTGTTCGCTTTGGTTTTCATCCTATAACCTAGCCCCTAACCCTACCCTAACCCTAACCCTAAGACCCATTCCAGTCAACTCAGAATGGCCCAAAACGCACCCTGGTAAAGGTCCCACATGAAGCTCCACCCACCCCACACTTAGAACATTTTTTGAACATTTTTCCAAAGGTCTTTGGATATGGACGTGTCAGGTACTGTTGGACTCAGAGGGAGCCCCTGAGCACAGGGAACCTACTCCCAACTCCCTAGCACCTTCCTACTTGGACTTATACTCTGAACAAAAATGAATGGAAGTCTATGGCAGCTATGTCAAAGCAATAAGCCATGACCACCAAACTTTGTGGGTATATTCTATGGGTCCCCCATAGTCTCTGTACCAAGTTTGGTTCAGATGACACGTATAGTTTCGGAGTTATAACAAAGCGAACATTTGTTCGCTTTGGTTTTCATCCTATAACCTAACCCTAACCCTAACCCTAACCCTGTCCGGGTGGGACCTCAAACCTCAATAAAATATCTCTAACCCTAACCAGAATATTTCCACTGACCCTAACCTCGGTGACCTTTTTCCTAAACCTAACCTTTTCTTCTGGTGCAATACTTAAACATTTATTAAAAATCACGATCAAATTCATAGCTACAACTACATATTATGGACGGGTGGCAATTCATGTAGGATTGGAAGAATGATACATTTAGGGTAGGAAAACGGAGGGACTGACAGAGGACACATTTTTCTAATTACAAAAACATTACAACAATTATAATTGGTCTAAAAAATCACATTAAAATAATCAACAGGGATATTTTCTTTTTACAATACACCTTTCTTTAAAAGCGCAATTTTGAACGAATACGAAAGAAGGGGGGCGGGTATAAATACAGCTGCACGGCAGCTTCCCCCTCCTTTCTGCTCTGACCACAGAAGAGGAAACACCTCTCTCACAGCGCAGCACAGTTGTTCCTCGGTGTGCCTGGCCTGAAGAAGACCCAATTGGGTCGAAACGTCGCTTTTGGGCGCACCATTCTTTTTCTTTTTCAGATATTTGTTTGCATTTCTGTTTACTTTCTTTTGTTAAAATAAAAAAATAAAAAAATAAAAAAATAAAATAAAAAAATAAAAATACAAAAAAAATTACACAAAACTTAAAAACAACCAACAAAAAAAATAACAAAACATAAAAATACACAAAAAAACAACATAGACTAAGGCTTTTCGATCTTCCATTTTTGGTTTACGCTCTGTTTCCCACTTTTCGGAAACCCTCCTTTAGTTGTTTGATTCTGTTTTTCTAATTTTTGTTTTTTAATTCCAAGTTTGTTTTTTATTTCATTAATAAAAACACAGAAAAATAATAAAAAAATAAATAAAAACATCAGCAAAACATATACATACACAATAACAACAAAGACAACAAAACAATTACACACACACACACACAGAGCAGATGGATGACGGCTGGACCACCTACTATGGTGGACGACGCCAGCGTGGTCACCGTTCACAGAGAGACTGGGGTCGGGTGGGGTCCTGGGGTTGGATGGACAGTGCACCTCCTTCCTCCTTCGGGAGGAGGAATCAGTTCCCCTATCCTAACCCTAACCCCTAACCCTAACCCTATAGTTTTGGAGTTATAACAAAGCGAACATTTGTTCGCTTTGGTTTTCATCCTATAACCTAGCCCCTAACCCTACCCTAACCCTAACCCTAAGACCCATTCCAGTCAACTCAGAATGGCCCAAAACGCACCCTGGTAAAGGTCCCACATCAAGCTCCACCCACCCCACACTTAGAACATTTTTTGAACATTTTTCCAAAGGTCTTCGGATATGGACGTGTCAGGTACTGTTGGACTCAGAGGGAGCCCCTGAGCACAGGGAACCTACTCCCAACTCCCTAGCACCTTCCTACTTGGACTTATACTCTGAACAAAAATGAATGGAAGTCTATGGCAGCTATGTCAAAGCAATAAGCCATGACCACCAAACTTTGTGGGTATATTCTATGGGTCCCCCATAGTCTCTGTACCAAGTTTGGTTCAGATGACACGTATAGTTTCGGAGTTATAACAAAGCGAACATTTGTTCGCTTTGGTTTTCATCCTATAACCTAACCCTAACCCTAACCCTACCCTAACCCTAACCCTAACCCTAACCCCTAACCCTAACCCTAACCCTAACCCTAACCCTTAACCCTTAACCCTTAACCCTAACCCTAACCCCTAACCCTAACCCTAACCCTAGTTTGGTTCAGATGACACGTATAGTTTTGGAGTTATAACAAAGCGAACATTTGTTCGCTTTGGTTTTCATCCTATAACCTAGCCCCTAACCCTACCCTAACCCTAACCCTAAGACCCATTCCAGTCAACTCAGAATGGCCCAAAACGCACCCTGGTAAAGGTCCCACATGAAGCTCCACCCACCCCACACTTAGAACATTTTTTGAACATTTTTCCAAAGGTCTTTGGATATGGACGTGTCAGGTACTGTTGGACTCAGAGGGAGCCCCTGAGCACAGGGAACCTACTCCCAACTCCCTAGCACCTTCCTACTTGGACTTATACTCTGAACAAAAATGAATGGAAGTCTATGGCAGCTATGTCAAAGCAATAAGCCATGACCACCAAACTTTGTGGGTATATTCTATGGGTCCCCCATAGTCTCTGTACCAAGTTTGGTTCAGATGACACGTATAGTTTCGGAGTTATAACAAAGCGAACATTTGTTCGCTTTGGTTTTCATCCTATAACCTAACCCTAACCCTAACCCTAACCCTAACCCTGTCCGGGTGGGACCTCAAACCTCAATAAAATATCTCTAACCCTAACCAGAATATTTCCACTG
>JABWDS010000027.1:27500-42287 GCA_014839685.1 Anableps anableps
TTATTCGTAGAGATCATGTCCCATCAAAATATCTTTAAATTTCTCAAAACCTATAACACCACTATTTTCAAAACATACCCATATTTTTGCAACATTTCATTCCATCACAATTAGTAATGTCGCATCAACCCACTTTCTCTAACACTCACAAAAATCCCTTTCACCTACCACAAGGGCACTGAGACAGAATCCGCAAATAAGTTAACCAGTACATTTCGAAGGGTTAACACACCTCCATTTCACAATTTTCCATGTCCTTCCCATCATTAAGGATAATTGGAATATAACACTTTCTTGGGAATTTTCACCTTCAATTCTCTCACAGTCACATCTCCTGCACACATATACACCTCAACACTCCACTGGAAACCCGCACGAAGTTCTATTTCAACATATACCAAAGCATCACAGATAACTGGTATTTCACATCTTCGTGGATTTAGCCTATTGGGACACATGGAATTGCACTTCCAGACACGTATAGCACCTCCATTGACCTACTACATATAGAAAAATACACTGGAATGTCTGCAGGGGCCTCCATGTCACAAGATTCCAAGTCCTTCCCATCATTAAAGGTTCTTGGAATATAACACTTTCTTGGGAATTTTCATCTTCAATTCTCTCACAATCACATCTCCTGCACACATCTACACCTCAACACTCCACTGGAAACCTGCACGAAGTTCTATTTCACCATATTCCAAACACTCAAGAGGTACCTGGAATTTCACATCTTCATGGAATTGTCCCATTGGAACACATGGAATTCAAACTCCAGACACCTATATCACCTCCACTGGCCTACCACATATAGAAAAATACATTAGGATGGCTGCAGGGGCCTCTATTTCACAAGATTCCAAGTCCTTCCAATCATTAAAGGTACTTGGAATTTCACATTTTCATGGGAATTGTGATCCTCAAATCACACATAATCACACCTCCTGCACACATCTACACCTCCACAGTCCATCGGAAACCTGCAGGAAGTTCTATTTCACTATATTCCAAACACTCAAAAGGTACTTGGAATTTCACATCTTCGTGGATTTGGCCTATTGGAACACATGGAATTCCACCTCCTTATGCCTATAGCACCTCCACTGACCTACCATAACAGAAAAAAACTTTTATTGTGCTGCAGGGACCTCCATTTCACAAGATTCCAAGTCCTTCCCATCATTAAAGGTACTTGGAATTTCACATTTTCATGGGAATTGTGATCCTCAAATCACACATAATCACACTTCCTGGACACATTTACACCTCCACAGTCCATTGGAAACCTGCAGGAAGTTCTATTTCACTATTTTCCAAACACTCAAAAGGTACTTGGAATTTCACATCTTCTTGGATTTGCCCTATTGGAACACATGGAATTCCACCTCATTATGCCTATAACACCTCCACTGACCTACCATAACAGAAAAAAAACTTTTGTTTGGCTGCAGGGGCCTCCATTTCACAAGATTCCAAGTCCTTCCCATCATTAAATGAAGTTGGAATTGACCACTTTCATGGGAATTTTCATCTTCAAATCTCACACAATCACATCTCCCACACCCATTTACACCTCCACAGTCCATTGGAACCCTGCAGGAAATTCTATGTCACCACATTCCAAATTTGTATCTTTTTAAGACACTTTCAAACATTAGATTCCATTTTCCAATCTTTGCTTTTTCAACACAACTTATCAATTCATGTTCAATTTTCCCATTTTCTCAACCTTTTCTCAAACTTATGATTGCGTAGTTGACATTCCAAATTTATACAAATGTTACAAGAACCTTTCAGAAGAATATTTTAAATTAAAGCTTTTCATCACCTAACATTTCATGGACACATTTGGACTACAAGTGACCTTTAGAAAACTACAGGAGTGTCTATTTCCACACATTCCAAAGCATCACAGGTACTTGGAATTTCACATCTTCCTGGATTTGGCCTATTGGGACACATGGAATTGCACTTCCAGACACGTATAGCACCTCCATTGACCTACTACATATAGAAAAATACACTGGAATGTCTGCAGGGGCCTCCATGTCACAAGATTCCAAGTCCTTCCCAAGATTAAATGAAGTTGGAATATAACACTTTCATGGGAATTTTCATCTTCAATTCTCTCACAATCACATCTCCTGCACACATCTACACCTCAACACTCCACTGGAAACCTGCACGAAGTTCTATTTCACCATATTCCAAACACTCAAGAGGTATCTGGAATTTCACATCTTCATGGAATTGTCCCATTGGAACACATGGAATTCAAACTCCAGACACCTATATCACCTCCACTGGCCTACCACATATAGAAAAATACATTAGGATGGCTGCAGGGGCCTCTATTTCACAAGATTCCAAGTCCTTCCAATCATTAAAGGTACTTGGAATTTCACATTTTCATGGGAATTGTGATCCTCAAATCACACATAATCACACCTCCTGCACACATCTACACCTCCACAGTCCATCGGAAACCTGCAGGAAGTTCTATTTCACTATATTCCAAACACTCAAAAGGTACTTGGAATTTCACATCTTCGTGGATTTGGCCTATTGGAACACATGGAATTCCACCTCCTTATGCCTATAGCACCTCCACTGACCTACCATAACAGAAAAAAACTTTTATTGTGCTGCAGGGACCTCCATTTCACAAGATTCCAAGTCCTTCCCATCATTAAATGAAGTTGGAATTTCACATTTTCATGGGAATTGTGATCCTCAAATCACACATAATCACACTTCCTGGACACATTTACACCTCCACAGTCCATTGGAAACCTGCAGGAAGTTCTATTTCACTATTTTCCAAACACTCAAAAGGTACTTGGAATTTCACATCTTCTTGGATTTGCCCTATTGGAACACATGGAATTCCACCTCATTATGCCTATAGCACCTCCACTGACCTACCATAACAGAAAAAAAAACTTTTGTTTGGCTGCAGGGGCCTCCATTTCACAAGATTCCAAGTCCTTCCCATCATTAAATGAAGTTGGAATTGACCACTTTCATGGGAATTTTCATCTTCAAATCTCACACAATCACATCTCCCATACCCATTTACACCTCCACAGTCCATTGGAACCCTGCAGGAAATTCTATGTCACCACATTCCAAATTTGTATCTTTTTAAGACACTTTCAAACATTAGATTCCATTTTCCAATCTTTGCTTTTTCAACACAACTTATCAATTCATGTTCAATTTTCCCATTTTCTCAGCCTTTTCTCAAACTTATGATTGCGTAGTTGACATTCCAAATTTATACAAATGTTACAAGAACCTTTCAGAAGAATATTTTAAATTAAAGCTTTTCATCACCTAACATTTCATGGACACATTTGGACTACAAGTGACCTTTAGAAAACTACAGGAGTGTCTATTTCCACACATTCCAAAGCATCACAGGTACTTGGAATTTCACATCTTCCTGGATTTAGCCTATTGGGACACATGGAATTGCACTTCCAGACACGTATAGCACCTCCATTGACCTACTACATATAGAAAAATACACTGGAATGTCTGCAGGGGCCTCCATGTCACAAGATTCCAAGTCCTTCCCAAGATTAAATGAAGTTGGAATATAACACTTTCATGGGAATTTTCATCTTCAATTCTCTCACAATCACATCTCCTGCACACATCTACACCTCAACACTCCACTGGAAACCTGCACGAAGTTCTATTTCACCATATTCCAAACACTCAAGAGGTACCTGGAATTTCACATCTTCATGGAATTGTCCCATTGGAACACATGGAATTCAAACTCCAGACACCTATAACACCTCCACTGGCCTACCACATATAGAAAAATACATTAGGATGGCTGCAGGGGCCTCTATTTCACAAGATTCCAAGTCCTTCCAATCATTAAAGGTACTTGGAATTTCACATTTTCATGGGAATTGTGATCCTCAAATCACACATAATCACACCTCCTGCACACATCTACACCTCCACAGTCCATCGGAAACCTGCAGGAAGTTCTATTTCACTATATTCCAAACACTCAAAAGGTACTTGGAATTTCACATCTTCGTGGATTTGGCCTATTGGAACACATGGAATTCCACCTCCTTATGCCTATAGCACCTCCACTGACCTACCATAACAGAAAAAAACTTTTATTGTGCTGCAGGGACCTCCATTTCACAAGATTCCAAGTCCTTCCCATCATTAAATGAAGTTGGAATTTCACATTTTCATGGGAATTGTGATCCTCAAATCACACATAATCACACTTCCTGGACACATTTACACCTCCACAGTCCATTGGAAACCTGCAGGAAGTTCTATTTCACTATTTTCCAAACACTCAAAAGGTACTTGGAATTTCACATCTTCTTGGATTTGCCCTATTGGAACACATGGAATTCCACCTCATTATGCCTATAACACCTCCACTGACCTACCATAACAGAAAAAAAACTTTTGTTTGGCTGCAGGGGCCTCCATTTCACAAGATTCCAAGTCCTTCCCATCATTAAATGAAGTTGGAATTGACCACTTTCATGGGAATTTTCATCTTCAAATCTCACACAATCACATCTCCCATACCCATTTACACCTCCACAGTCCATTGGAACCCTGCAGGAAATTCTATGTCACCACATTCCAAATTTGTATCTTTTTAAGACACTTTCAAACATTAGATTCCATTTTCCAATCTTTGCTTTTTCAACACAACTTATCAATTCATGTTCAATTTTCCCATTTTCTCAGCCTTTTCTCAAACTTATGATTGCGTAGTTGACATTCCAAATTTATACAAATGTTACAAGAACCTTTCAGAAGAATATTTTAAATTAAAGCTTTTCATCACCTAACATTTCATGGACACATTTGGACTACAAGTGACCTTTAGAAAACTACAGGAGTGTCTATTTCCACACATTCCAAAGCATCACAGGTACTTGGAATTTCACATCTTCCTGGATTTGGCCTATTGGGACACATGGAATTGCACTTCCAGACACGTATAGCACCTCCATTGACCTACTACATATAGAAAAATACACTGGAATGTCTGCAGGGGCCTCCATGTCACAAGATTCCAAGTCCTTCCCATCATTAAAGGTACTTGGAATATAATACTTTCTTGGGAATTTTCATGTTCAAATCTCACACAATCACATCTCCTGCACACATCTACACCTCAACAATCCACTGGAAACCTGCAGGAAGTTCTATTTCACCATATTCCAAACACTCAAGAGGTACCTGGAATTTCACATCTTCATGGAATTGTCCCATTGGAACACATGGAATTCAAACTCCAGACACCTATATCACCTCCACTGGCCTACCACATATAGAAAAATACATTAGGATGGCTGCAGGGGCCTCTATTTCACAAGATTCCAAGTCCTTCCAATCATTAAAGGTACTTGGAATTTCACATTTTCATGGGAATTGTGATCCTCAAATCACACATAATCACACCTCCTGCACACATCTACACCTCCACAGTCCATCGGAAACCTGCAGGAAGTTCTATTTCACTATATTCCAAACACTCAAAAGGTACTTGGAATTTCACATCTTCGTGGATTTGGCCTATTGGAACACATGGAATTCCACCTCCTTATGCCTATAGCACCTCCACTGACCTACCATAACAGAAAAAAACTTTTATTGTGCTGCAGGGACCTCCATTTCACAAGATTCCAAGTCCTTCCCATCATTAAATGAAGTTGGAATTTCACATTTCCATGGGAATTGTGATCCTCAAATCACACATAATCACACTTCCTGGACACATTTACACCTCCACAGTCCATTGGAAACCTGCACGAAGTTCTATTTCACTATTTTCCAAACACTCAAAAGGTACTTGGAATTTCACATCTTCGTGGATTTGGCCTATTGGAACACATGGAATTCCACCTCCTTATGCCTATAGCACCTCCACTGACCTACCATAACAGAAAAAAACTTTTATTGTGCTGCAGGGACCTCCATTTCACAAGATTCCAAGTCCTTCCCATCATTAAATGAAGTTGGAATTTCACATTTTCATGGCAATTGTGATCCTCAAATCACACATAATCACACTTCCTGGACACATTTACACCTCCACAGTCCTTTAGAAACCTGCAGGAAGTTCTATTTCACTATTTTCCAAACACTCAAAAGGTACTTGGAATTTCACATCTTCGTGGATTTGGCCTATTGGAACACATGGAATTCCACCTCCTTATGCCTATAGCACCTCCACTGACCTACCATAACAGAAAAAAACTTTTATTGTGCTGCAGGGGCCTCCATGTCACAAGATTCCAAGTCCTTCCCAAGATTAAATGAAGTTGGAATATAACACTTTCATGGGAATTTTCATCTTCAATTCTCTCACAATCACATCTCCTGCACACATCTACACCTCCACAGTCCATTGGAAACCTGCACGAAGTTCTATTTCACCATATTCCAAACACTCAAGAGGTACCTGGAATTTCACATCTTCATGGAATTGTCCCATTGGAACACATGGAATTCAAACTCCAGACACCTATATCACCTCCACTGGCCTACCACATATAGAAAAATACATTAGGATGGCTGCAGGGGCCTCTATTTCACAAGATTCCAAGTCCTTCCAATCATTAAAGGTACTTGGAATTTCACATTTTCATGGGAATTGTGATCCTCAAATCACACATAATCACACTTCCTGGACACATTTACACCTCCACAGTCCATTGGAAACCTGCAGGAAGTTCTATTTCACTATTTTCCAAACACTCAAAAGGTACTTGGAATTTCACATCTTCTTGGATTTGCCCTATTGGAACACATGGAATTCCACCTCATTATGCCTATAACACCTCCACTGACCTACCATAACAGAAAAAAAACTTTTGTTTGGCTGCAGGGGCCTCCATTTCACAAGATTCCAAGTCCTTCCCATCATTAAATGAAGTTGGAATTGACCACTTTCATGGGAATTTTCATCTTCAAATCTCACACAATCACATCTCCCATACCCATTTACACCTCCACAGTCCATTGGAACCCTGCAGGAAATTCTATGTCACCACATTCCAAATTTGTATCTTTTTAAGACACTTTCAAACATTAGATTCCATTTTCCAATCTTTGCTTTTTCAACACAACTTATCAATTCATGTTCAATTTTCCCATTTTCTCAGCCTTTTCTCAAACTTATGATTGCGTAGTTGACATTCCAAATTTATACAAATGTTACAAGAACCTTTCAGAAGAATATTTTAAATTAAAGCTTTTCATCACCTAACATTTCATGGACACATTTGGACTACAAGTGACCTTTAGAAAACTACAGGAGTGTCTATTTCCACACATTCCAAAGCATCACAGGTACTTGGAATTTCACATCTTCCTGGATTTAGGCCTATTGGGACACATGGAATTGCACTTCCAGACACGTATAGCACCTCCATTGACCTACTACATATAGAAAAATACACTGGAATGTCTGCAGGGGCCTCCATGTCACAAGATTCCAAGTCCTTCCCAAGATTAAATGAAGTTGGAATATAACACTTTCATGGGAATTTTCATCTTCAATTCTCTCACAATCACATCTCCTGCACACATCTACACCTCAACACTCCACTGGAAACCTGCACGAAGTTCTATTTCACCATATTCCAAACACTCAAGAGGTACCTGGAATTTCACATCTTCATGGAATTGTCCCATTGGAACACATGGAATTCAAACTCCAGACACCTATATCACCTCCACTGGCCTACCACATATAGAAAAATACATTAGGATGGCTGCAGGGGCCTCTATTTCACAAGATTCCAAGTCCTTCCAATCATTAAAGGTACTTGGAATTTCACATTTTCATGGGAATTGTGATCCTCAAATCACACATAATCACACCTCCTGCACACATCTACACCTCCACAGTCCATCGGAAACCTGCAGGAAGTTCTATTTCACTATATTCCAAACACTCAAAAGGTACTTGGAATTTCACATCTTCGTGGATTTGGCCTATTGGAACACATGGAATTCCACCTCCTTATGCCTATAGCACCTCCACTGACCTACCATAACAGAAAAAAACTTTTATTGTGCTGCAGGGACCTCCATTTCACAAGATTCCAAGTCCTTCCCATCATTAAATGAAGTTGGAATTTCACATTTTCATGGGAATTGTGATCCTCAAATCACACATAATCACACTTCCTGGACACATTTACACCTCCACAGTCCATTGGAAACCTGCAGGAAGTTCTATTTCACTATTTTCCAAACACTCAAAAGGTACTTGGAATTTCACATCTTCTTGGATTTGGCCTATTGGAACACATGGAATTCCACCTCATTATGCCTATAACACCTCCACTGACCTACCATAACAGAAAAAAAAACTTTTGTTTGGCTGCAGGGGCCTCCATTTCACAAGATTCCAAGTCCTTCCCATCATTAAATGAAGTTGGAATTGACCACTTTCATGGGAATTTTCATCTTCAAATCTCACACAATCACATCTCCCACACCCATTTACACCTCCACAGTCCATTGGAACCCTGCAGGAAAATCTATGTCACCACATTCCAAATTTGTATCTTTTTAAGACACTTTCAAACATTAGATTCCATTTTCCAATCTTTGCTTTTTCAACACAACTTATCAATTCATGTTCAATTTTCCCATTTTCTCAGCCTTTTCTCAAACTTATGATTGCGTAGTTGACATTCCAAATTTATACAAATGTTACAAGAACCTTTCAGAAGAATATTTTAAATTAAAGCTTTTCATCACCTAACATTTCATGGACACATTTGGACTACAAGTGACCTTTAGAAAACTACAGGAGTGTCTATTTCCACACATTCCAAAGCATCACAGGTACTTGGAATTTCACATCTTCCTGGATTTGGCCTATTGGGACACATGGAATTGCACTTCCAGACACGTATAGCACCTCCATTGACCTACTACATATAGAAAAATACACTGGAATGTCTGCAGGGGCCTCCATGTCACAAGATTCCAAGTCCTTCCCAAGATTAAATGAAGTTGGAATATAACACTTTCATGGGAATTTTCATCTTCAATTCTCTCACAATCACATCTCCTGCACACATCTACACCTCAACACTCCACTGGAAACCTGCACGAAGTTCTATTTCACCATATTCCAAACACTCAAGAGGTACCTGGAATTTCACATCTTCATGGAATTGTCCCATTGGAACACATGGAATTCAAACTCCAGACACCTATATCACCTCCACTGGCCTACCACATATAGAAAAATACATTAGGATGGCTGCAGGGGCCTCTATTTCACAAGATTCCAAGTCCTTCCAATCATTAAAGGTACTTGGAATTTCACATTTTCATGGGAATTGTGATCCTCAAATCACACATAATCACACCTCCTGCACACATCTACACCTCCACAGTCCATCGGAAACCTGCAGGAAGTTCTATTTCACTATATTCCAAACACTCAAAAGGTACTTGGAATTTCACATCTTCGTGGATTTGGCCTATTGGAACACATGGAATTCCACCTCCTTATGCCTATAGCACCTCCACTGACCTACCATAACAGAAAAAAACTTTTATTGTGCTGCAGGGACCTCCATTTCACAAGATTCCAAGTCCTTCCCATCATTAAATGAAGTTGGAATTTCACATTTTCATGGGAATTGTGATCCTCAAATCACACATAATCACACTTCCTGGACACATTTACACCTCCACAGTCCATTGGAAACCTGCAGGAAGTTCTATTTCACTATTTTCCAAACACTCAAAAGGTACTTGGAATTTCACATCTTCTTGGATTTGCCCTATTGGAACACATGGAATTCCACCTCATTATGCCTATAACACCTCCACTGACCTACCATAACAGAAAAAAAACTTTTGTTTGGCTGCAGGGGCCTCCATTTCACAAGATTCCAAGTCCTTCCCATCATTAAATGAAGTTGGAATTGACCACTTTCATGGGAATTTTCATCTTCAAATCTCACACAATCACATCTCCCATACCCATTTACACCTCCACAGTCCATTGGAACCCTGCAGGAAATTCTATGTCACCACATTCCAAATTTGTATCTTTTTAAGACACTTTCAAACATTAGATTCCATTTTCCAATCTTTGCTTTTTCAACACAACTTATCAATTCATGTTCAATTTTCCCATTTTCTCAGCCTTTTCTCAAACTTATGATTGCGTAGTTGACATTCCAAATTTATACAAATGTTACAAGAACCTTTCAGAAGAATATTTTAAATTAAAGCTTTTCATCACCTAACATTTCATGGACACATTTGGACTACAAGTGACCTTTAGAAAACTACAGGAGTGTCTATTTCCACACATTCCAAAGCATCACAGGTACTTGGAATTTCACATCTTCCTGGATTTGGCCTATTGGGACACATGGAATTGCACTTCCAGACACGTATAGCACCTCCATTGACCTACTACATATAGAAAAATACACTGGAATGTCTGCAGGGGCCTCCATGTCACAAGATTCCAAGTCCTTCCCAAGATTAAATGAAGTTGGAATATAACACTTTCATGGGAATTTTCATCTTCAATTCTCTCACAATCACATCTCCTGCACACATCTACACCTCAACACTCCACTGGAAACCTGCACGAAGTTCTATTTCACCATATTCCAAACACTCAAGAGGTACCTGGAATTTCACATCTTCATGGAATTGTCCCATTGGAACACATGGAATTCAAACTCCAGACACCTATAACACCTCCACTGGCCTACCACGTATAGAAAAATACATTAGGATGGCTGCAGGGGCCTCTATTTCACAAGATTCCAAGTCCTTCCAATCATTAAAGGTACTTGGAATTTCACATTTTCATGGGAATTGTGATCCTCAAATCACACATAATCACACCTCCTGCACACATCTACACCTCCACAGTCCATCGGAAACCTGCAGGAAGTTCTATTTCACTATATTCCAAACACTCAAAAGGTACTTGGAATTTCACATCTTCGTGGATTTGGCCTATTGGAACACATGGAATTCCACCTCCTTATGCCTATAGCACCTCCACTGACCTACCATAACAGAAAAAAACTTTTATTGTGCTGCAGGGACCTCCATTTCACAAGATTCCAAGTCCTTCCCATCATTAAATGAAGTTGGAATTTCACATTTTCATGGGAATTGTGATCCTCAAATCACACATAATCACACCTCCTGCACACATCTACACCTCCACAGTCCATTGGAAACCTGCAGGAAGTTCTATTTCACTATTTTCCAAACACTCAAAAGGTACTTGGAATTTCACATCTTCTTGGATTTGCCCTATTGGAACACATGGAATTCCACCTCATTATGCCTATAACACCTCCACTGACCTACCATAACAGAAAAAAACTTTTGTTTGGCTGCAGGGGCCTCCATTTCACAAGATTCCAAGTCCTTCCCATCATTAAATGAAGTTGGAATTGACCACTTTCATGGGAATTTTCATCTTCAAATCTCACACAATCACATCTCCCATACCCATTTACACCTCCACAGTCCATTGGAACCCTGCAGGAAATTCTATGTCACCACATTCCAAATTTGTATCTTTTTAAGACACTTTCAAACATTAGATTCCATTTTCCAATCTTTGCTTTTTCAACACAACTTATCAATTCATGTTCAATTTTCCCATTTTCTCAGCCTTTTCTCAAACTTATGATTGCGTAGTTGACATTCCAAATTTATACAAATGTTACAAGAACCTTTCAGAAGAATATTTTAAATTAAAGCTTTTCATCACCTAACATTTCATGGACACATTTGGACTACAAGTGACCTTTAGAAAACTACAGGAGTGTCTATTTCCACACATTCCAAAGCATCACAGGTACTTGGAATTTCACATCTTCCTGGATTTAGCCTATTGGGACACATGGAATTGCACTTCCAGACACGTATAGCACCTCCATTGACCTACTACATATAGAAAAATACACTGGAATGTCTGCAGGGGCCTCCATGTCACAAGATTCCAAGTCCTTCCCATCATTAAATGTAAGTTGGAATATAATACTTTCATTGGGAATTTTCATCTTCAATTCTCTCACAATCACATCTCCTGCACACATCTACACCTCAACAATCCACTGGAAACCTGCAGGAAGTTCTATTTCACCATATTCCAAACACTCAAGAGGTACCTGGAATTTCACATCTTCATGGAATTGTCCCATTGGAACACATGGAATTCAAACTCCAGACACCTATATCACCTCCACTGGCCTACCACATATAGAAAAATACATTAGGATGGCTGCAGGGGCCTCTATTTCACAAGATTCCAAGTCCTTCCAATCATTAAAGGTACTTGGAATTTCACATTTTCATGGGAATTGTGATCCTCAAATCACACATAATCACACCTCCTGCACACATCTACACCTCCACAGTCCATCGGAAACCTGCAGGAAGTTCTATTTCACTATATTCCAAACACTCAAAAGGTACTTGGAATTTCACATCTTCGTGGATTTGGCCTATTGGAACACATGGAATTCCACCTCCTTATGCCTATAGCACCTCCACTGACCTACCATAACAGAAAAAAACTTTTATTGTGCTGCAGGGACCTCCATTTCACAAGATTCCAAGTCCTTCCCATCATTAAATGAAGTTGGAATTTCACATTTTCTTGGGAATTGTGATCCTCAAATCACACATAATCACACTTCCTGGACACATTTACACCTCCACAGTCCATTGGAAACCTGCACGAAGTTCTATTTCACTATTTTCCAAACACTCAAAAGGTACTTGGAATTTCACATCTTCATGGAATTGTCCCATTGGAACACATGGAATTCAAACTCCAGACACCTATATCACCTCCACTGGCCTACCACATATAGAAAAATACATTAGGATGGCTGCAGGGGCCTCTATTTCACAAGATTCCAAGTCCTTCCAATCATTAAAGGTACTTGGAATTTCACATTTTCATGGGAATTGTGATCCTCAAATCACACATAATCACACCTCCTGCACACATCTACACCTCCACAGTCCATCGGAAACCTGCAGGAAGTTCTATTTCACTATTTTCCAAACACTCAAAAGGTACTTGGAATTTCACATCTTCGTGGATTTGGCCTATTGGAACACATGGAATTCCACCTCCTTATGCCTATAGCACCTCCACTGACCTACCATAACAGAAAAAAACTTTTATTGTGCTGCAGGGACCTCCATTTCACAAGATTCCAAGTCCTTCCCATCATTAAATGAAGTTGGAATTTCACACTTTCATGGGAATTGTGATCCTCAAATCACACATAATCACACTTCCTGGACACATTTACACCTCCACAGTCCATTGGAAACCTGCACGAAGTTCTATTTCACCATATTCCAAACACTCAAGAGGTACCTGGAATTTCACATCTTCATGGAATTGTCCCATTGG
Source organism: Anableps anableps (assembly GCA_014839685.1). Taxonomy (NCBI): domain Eukaryota; kingdom Metazoa; phylum Chordata; class Actinopteri; order Cyprinodontiformes; family Anablepidae; genus Anableps; species Anableps anableps. The sequence goes on from JABWDS010000027.1 coordinate 40,957, forward strand.
AACACATGGAATTCAAACTCCAGACACCTATATCACCTCCACTGGCCTACCACATATAGAAAAATACATTAGGATAGCTGCAGGGGCCTCTATTTCACAAGATTCCAAGTCCTTCCAATCATTAAAGGTACTTGGAATTTCACATTTTCATGGGAATTGTGATCCTCAAATCACACATAATCACACTTCCTGGACACATTTACACCTCCACAGTCCATTGGAAACCTGCAGGAAGTTCTATTTCACTATTTTCCAAACACTCAAAAGGTACTTGGAATTTCACATCTTCGTGGATTTGGCCTATTGGAACACATGGAATTCCACCTCCTTATGCCTATAGCACCTCCACTGACCTACCATAACAGAAAAAAAACTTTTATTGTGCTGCAGGGACCTCCATTTCACAAGATTCCAAGTCCTTCCCATCATTAAATGAAGTTGGAATTTCACATTTTCATGGGAATTGTGATCCTCAAATCACACATAATCACACTTCCTGGACACATTTACACCTCCACAGTCCATTGGAAACCTGCAGGAAGTTCTATTTCACTATTTTCCAAACACTCAAAAGGTACTTGGAATTTCACATCTTCTTGGATTTGCCCTATTGGAACACATGGAATTCCACCTCCTTATGCCTATAGCACCTCCACTGACCTACCATAACAGAAAAAAAACTTTTGTTTGGCTGCAGGGGCCTCCATTTCACAAGATTCCAAGTCCTTCCCATCATTAAATGAAGTTGGAATTGACCACTTTCATGGGAATTTTCATCTTCAAATCTCACACAATCACATCTCCCATACCCATTTACACCTCCACAGTCCATTGGAACCCTGCAGGAAATTCTATGTCACCACATTCCAAATTTGTATCTTTTTAAGACACTTTCAAACATTAGATTCCATTTTCCAATCTTTGCTTTTTCAACACAACTTATCAATTCATGTTCAATTTTCCCATTTTCTCAGCCTTTTCTCAAACTTATGATTGCGTAGTTGACATTCCAAATTTATACAAATGTTACAAGAACCTTTCAGAAGAATATTTTAAATTAAAGCTTTTCATCACCTAACATTTCATGGACACATTTGGACTACAAGTGACCTTTAGAAAACTACAGGAGTGTCTATTTCCACACATTCCAAAGCATCACAGGTACTTGGAATTTCACATCTTCCTGGATTTGGCCTATTGGGACACATGGAATTGCACTTCCAGACACGTATAGCACCTCCATTGACCTACTACATATAGAAAAATACACTGGAATGTCTGCAGGGGCCTCCATTTCACAAGATTCCAAGTCCTTCCCATCATTAAAGGTA
>JABWDS010000028.1:0-38925 GCA_014839685.1 Anableps anableps
CTGACCCCTGACGGGCGCAGTAGCCGCCCTCCTAATAACATCTGGCCTAGCAATTTGAATACATTTTCACTCCACTATCCTTATATCCTTAGGCCTAATTCTCCTACTGTTAACAATGTATCAATGATGACGAGATATCATTCGAGAAGGAACATTCCAAGGCCATCACACCCCTCCCGTACAGAAAGGCCTACGCTATGGTATAATTCTATTTATTACTTCAGAGATCTTCTTCTTCCTAGGGTTTTTCTGAGCCTTTTACCACTCAAGCCTAGCCCCTACTCCAGAACTAGGCGGCTGCTGGCCTCCTACCGGAATTACAACATTAGACCCCTTTGAAGTCCCCCTCCTAAATACAGCAGTTTTATTAGCATCCGGAGTTACAGTTACTTGAGCGCATCATAGTATTATAGAAGGCCACCGCAAACAAGCAATTCAATCTCTTATCCTTACTATTGCCCTTGGTTTCTATTTCACAGTACTTCAAGCACTAGAATACTATGAAGCACCTTTCACCATTGCAGATGGGGTTTACGGCTCTACCTTCTTTGTTGCAACGGGATTTCACGGCCTTCACGTAATCATTGGCTCCACCTTCCTAACTGTCTGCCTACTACGACAAGTTCAATACCACTTCACATCAGCACACCATTTTGGATTTGAAGCTGCTGCCTGATACTGACATTTTGTCGACGTCGTATGGCTATTCCTTTATATTTCTATCTACTGATGAGGCTCATAGTCTTTCTAATATGAATATTAGTATAAGTGACTTCCAATCACAAAGTCTTGGTTAAACTCCAAGGAAAGATAATGAACCTAGTACTGGTTTACTTTTGATTTCCTCTGCTCTTTCTCTCCTTCTGGCAATTATCGCATTCTGACTTCCAATAATTAACCCCGATTACGAAAAGCTTTCACCCTATGAGTGCGGGTTTGACCCTCTAGGTACAGCACGATTACCTTTCTCACTCCGCTTCTTCTTAATTGCTATTCTATTTCTTCTATTTGACCTAGAAATTGCCCTCCTCCTCCCCCTCCCCTGAGGGGACCAACTTTCCACACCGCTTTTAACCTTCATCTGAGCATCTACTATCCTCATTCTTCTAACCCTTGGGCTAATTTATGAATGAATTCAAGGCGGGTTGGAGTGAGCAGAATAGGTATTTAGTTTAATAAAAACATTTGATTTCGGCTCAAAAAACTATGGTTTAACCCCATATTTACCTAATGACCCCTACTCACTTTGCATTTTCATCAGCCTTTATGCTAGGCCTAGCAGGGCTTGCCTTTCACCGAACCCACCTTCTTTCCGCACTACTTTGCTTAGAAGGCATAATATTAACCCTGTTCATCGCCCTTTCTCTATGAACATTACAACTTGACTCAACAAATTTTGCATCCTCCCCTATAATTCTTCTAGCATTCTCTGCTTGCGAGGCTAGCGCAGGGTTAGCCCTCCTAGTAGCCACTGCCCGCACACACGGCACTGACCGCCTCCAAACCCTTAACCTACTACAATGCTAAAAATCCTAATCCCCACTATACTATTACTATTATCCACATGACTAATTTCCCCTAAATACTTATGACCTACTACCCTTCTTTACAGTTTAATAATTGCCACCATTAGCTTAATCTGACTTGGAATGCCCCAAGAAACAGGCTGATCTTTTCTCAACCCCTACATAGCATGCGACCCCCTCTCCACCCCCCTCCTTATTTTAACATGTTGACTTCTCCCTTTAATAATTTTAGCCAGCCAAAATCACCTATCAGCCGAACCAACAAACCGCCAACGAACTTATATTTCCCTCCTAATTTTACTCCAAATTTTTCTCATTATAGCATTCAGCGCCACTGAACTAATTATGTTTTATGTAATATTTGAAGCCACTTTAATTCCAACTCTAATCATTATTACCCGCGGGGAAATCAAGTAGAACGCCTGAATGCAGGGACTTACTTCTTATTTTATACACTAGCAGGATCTCTTCCCCTCTTGGTTGCCCTACTTGTCTTACAACACTCAACAGGAACCCTCTCTTTCCTAACCCTGGCCTACTCCCCCTTAACCCATTTAACCTCCTGAGCAGATAAAATCTGATGGGCAGCTTGCTTACTTGCTTTCCTAGTTAAAATACCCCTTTATGGAGCTCACCTTTGACTTCCAAAAGCACACGTTGAAGCACCCATTGCCGGCTCCATAGTCCTTGCTGCTGTCCTTTTAAAGCTTGGCGGTTACGGAATAATACGAATTCTAGTTATTCTAGACCCCCTTACAAAAGAACTCGCTTACCCCTTCATCATCCTTGCCCTCTGAGGCATAATTATGACAGGATCCATCTGTCTCCGACAGACAGACCTAAAATCCCTCATCGCCTACTCCTCCGTCAGCCATATAGGCCTAGTTGCAGCAGGTATTCTAATTCAGACACCCTGAGGATTTGCAGGTGCCCTAATTCTTATAATTGCCCACGGACTTACATCTTCTGCCCTTTTCTGCCTCGCAAACACAAATTATGAACGAACTCACAGCCGAACAATATTCCTAGCCCGAGGCCTTCAAATGGCCTTCCCCTTAATAACCGCCTGATGATTCATTTCTAGCCTAGCCAACCTAGCACTCCCCCCACTTCCTAATCTTATAGGAGAACTAATAATTATTTCCTCCCTCTTCAACTGGTCCGCATGAACACTCGTCCTGACTGGACTCGGAACTCTAATCACTGCAGGATATTCTCTCTACATATTTCTTTAACCCAGCGAGGCCCCTTACCTTATCATCTAACCTCCATTGACCCATCCTACACCCGAGAACATCTTCTCATTATCCTCCACCTTCTTCCCCTCCTTCTACTTATTCTAAAACCAGAACTAATTTGAGGGTGAGTAACCTGTAGACATAGTTTAATAAAAACATTAGATTGTGATTCTAGAAAAGGGGGTTAAATCCCTCCTGTCCACCGAGAGAGGCCCGACAGCAACGATAACTGCTAATTTTCGTCCCCTTAGTTTGACTCTAAGGCTCACTTAAATTACAATGCTCCTAAAGGATAATAGTTTATCCATTGGTCTTAGGAACCAAAAACTCTTGGTGCAACTCCAAGTAGCAGCTATGCAAATTACCCCCACCTTAATATCCTCATGCATTATGCTTCTCCTTTTCCTTTTATTTTATCCAATTTTTACCTCACTCTCACCTAACCCCCTCCCCTCAAACTGAGCACTAATAAAAACCAAAACTGCCGTAAAGCTAGCCTTTTTCGTCAGTCTAATTCCACTATTTCTTTTTCTTGACCAGGGAACAGAAACAATCATCACAGCCTGATCTTGAGCTAACACCCTCACTTTCGATATTAACATCAGCTTAAAATTTGACCTCTACTCCTGCGTTTTTACACCTGTAGCCCTGTACGTCACATGATCTATTCTCGAATTTGCATCTTGATATATACACTCAGACCCACAAATTAACCGCTTTTTCAAATATCTTCTAATTTTCCTAATTGCCATAATTATTCTAGTTACCGCAAACAACATATTTCAACTATTTATTGGTTGAGAAGGCGTTGGAATTATATCCTTTCTCCTCATTAGTTGGTGATACGGCCGGGCTGATGCAAACACAGCAGCCCTTCAAGCCGTTATTTATAACCGAGTCGGGGGATATTGGACTTATTCTAGCAATAGCATGAATAGCCACCAACCTTAATTCCTGGGAAATTCAACAGTTAATTACTACCTCTAAAGATTTTGACCTCACTCTCCCTCTACTAGGTCTTGTACTAGCTGCCGCTGGTAAATCAGCACAATTCGGCCTCCACCCATGGCTTCCTTCCGCCATGGAAGGCCCCACGCCAGTCTCTGCCCTATTGCATTCCAGCACCATGGTCGTAGCTGGCATTTTTTTACTTATTCGACTTAGCCCCCTTATACAAAACAATGCTCTCGCCCTAACAACTTGCCTATGCCTAGGCGCATTCACCACCTTATTTACAGCAACCTGTGCCTTAACCCAAAATGACATTAAAAAAATTATTGCATTCTCCACATCCAGTCAACTGGGCTTAATGATAGTCACCATCGGACTTAACCAACCTCAACTAGCCTTCCTCCACATCTGCACCCATGCTTTCTTCAAAGCAATGTTATTTTTATGCTCGGGCTCCATTATCCACAGCCTAAATGATGAGCAAGACATCCGCAAAATAGGAGGCATACACTACTTAGCCCCCTTCACTTCCTCCTGCTTGACCATCGGAAACCTAGCCTTAACCGGTACCCCCTTCTTAGCTGGCTTTTTCTCAAAGACGCAATCATCGAAGCACTAAACACATCTTACCTTAACGCCTGAGCCCTAATCCTAACACTAATTGCTACCTCCTTCACAGCAGTCTATAGTCTCCGCGTAGTCTTCTTCGTCTCAATAGGACACCCCCGCTTTACCCCACTCTCCCCTATTAACGAAAATAGTCCTGCCACAATCAACCCTATTAAACGACTAGCCTGAGGAAGCATTATCGCAGGTTTCCTTATTACCTCCTGCATTCTCCCACTAAACACACCTGTAATATCTATACCCCCCTTACTGAAATTAACAGCCCTCCTAATTACCATTCTTGGACTTTTAACAGCACTTGAATTAGCCTCCTTATCATCAAAACAATTTAAGCCTACTCCCAAATTCCCCTATCACCACTTCTCCAATATACTAGGCTTCTATCCTCACATCATTCACCGCCTAACTCCCAAAATTAGTTTATTCCTAGGCCAAACAATTGCTAGCCAAATAATTGACCAAACCTGACTAGAAAAACCGGACCAAAAGCTACTTATTCATTAAACTACCCTCTCATCACGACCACAAGCAACCTCCAACGAGGAATAATCAAAACCTATCTTTCCCTATTCTTCTTCACCTCCCTCCTTGCTCTCTCCATATGTATGTTTAGACAGCCCGAAGCGATCCCCGACTCACACCCCGAGTCAACTCTAACACAACAAAAAGCGTTAACAATAGTACCCACGCCCCTGTAATTAACAAATACCCCCCTGAAGAATAAATCTCAGAAACACCTCCCACATCTCCCCGTACAACCCACAACTCCCCCAACTCATCCGATGCTATTCAACTTTCCAAATATCAATTTCCTCCTACAACTATGCCCACTACCCCCACCCCTACCAAATATCCTAATGTTAATCCCAAAATCGGCCAACTTCCCCACCCCTCTGGGTATGGCTCAGCCGCAAGAGCAGCTGAATACGCAAATACTACCAACATCCCCCCCAAATAAATTAAAAACAAAATTAAAGATAAAAATGAACCCCCATGCCCAACCAAAACACCACACCCCACTCCCGCTACTATAACCAACCCTAAGGCTGCAAAATATGGAGAAGGGTTAGATGCAACCGCCGCCAAACCTAGCACTATACCAAACAATAACAAATATATTATATAAGACATCATTCTCGCCAGGATTCTAACCTAAACTAATGGCTTGAAAAACCACCGTTGTAATTCAACTACAAGAACACAATGGCTAACCTCCGAAAAACCCACCCCCTACTAAAAATTGCAAATGACACATTAGTGGACCTTCCCGCCCCAGTTAACATCTCTGCTTGATGGAACTTCGGCTCCCTCCTAGGACTCTGCCTTATCGCCCAAATCTTAACAGGCCTGTTCCTAGCAATACACTACACCTCTGACATCTCCACAGCATTTTCATCAGTCGCCCACATCTGCCGAGATGTAAACTACGGTTGACTAATCCGAAACATGCACGCCAACGGCGCTTCATTCTTCTTTATCTGCATCTATTTACACATTGGACGAGGTCTCTACTATGGGTCCTACCTCTATAAAGAAACATGAAATGTTGGCGTAGTTCTTCTACTCCTAGTAATAATAACAGCTTTCGTAGGGTATGTCCTCCCCTGAGGACAAATATCCTTTTGAGGCGCCACCGTCATTACAAACCTACTATCCGCTGTACCCTATATCGGTAATGCTCTTGTACAATGAATTTGAGGAGGGTTTTCAGTAGACAATGCCACCCTAACCCGTTTCTTCGCCTTCCATTTCCTCCTCCCATTCGTTGTCGCCGCAGCAACTATAGTTCACCTAATCTTTCTTCACGAAACAGGATCCAACAACCCCACAGGATTAAACTCCGACGCCGATAAAATTTCCTTCCACCCATACTTCTCCTACAAAGACCTACTAGGCTTTGCCCTTCTTCTCACAACCTTAATTTCCCTAGCACTCTTCTCTCCGAACCTTCTAGGAGACCCAGAAAATTTTACCCCCGCAAATCCACTCGTCACCCCACCCCATATCAAGCCTGAATGATATTTCCTCTTTGCTTACGCCATTTTACGCTCAATTCCTAATAAACTAGGAGGCGTCCTCGCCCTTTTAGCCTCCATCTTAGTACTAATAGTAGTTCCCATCCTCCATACATCTAAGCAACGAAGCCTAACCTTTCGCCCCCTAACACAATTTCTCTTTTGGCTCCTTGTCGCTGATGTTGTAATTCTCACTTGAATTGGAGGCATGCCAGTAGAACACCCTTTTATTATTATTGGACAAGTCGCCTCCTTCCTTTATTTCCTCCTCTTCCTAGTTTTATCTCCCACAGCAGCATGACTAGAAAACAAAATCCTCAAATGATAATAGCACTAGTAGCTCAGCATCAGAGCGTCGGCCTTGTAAACCGAATGCCGAGGGTTAAATTCCCTCCTATTGTTCAAAGAAGAAGGAATTTAACCCCCACCCCTAACTCCCAAAGCTAGGATTCTACTTAAACTATTCCTTGACCAGAATCTGCCACAATATATACATGTATGTATAATCCCCATGAATTTATTTTAACCATATAAAATGATGTCACCCTACATAATGTACTTACACCTATTAATGTAAATCAACACACAAGAAAACACACAATGAAAACATACTAAAAGCATATAAATCACATAAACCATAATTTGTAATAATTGTGGAACGAAATTGATTTGCTCTATCATAACTCTCACTAGTCAAGTTATACCAAGATTTAACATCTCTGTAAATCAAAATCAAATGTAGTAAGAAACCACCATCAGATGATTTCTTAATGAATACGTTTATTGATGGTCAAGGACAAAACTATAGAGGGTAACACACAGTGAATTATTCCTGGCATCGGTTCCTATTTCAGGTCCATAAATTGAAATATTCCCCAAACATTTCTTATCCTTGCATAAGTTAATGGTGGAGTACATACTACTCGTTACCCACCATGCCGAGCGTTCATTCCATAGTGCTATTGGTTCTTCTTTTCTATTTCCTTTCATTTTGCATTTCACAGTGCATACAGATATGTTTAATTAAGGTTGTACATGTCCTTGTCTTCAAGTATATAGATATTCATGAATTTAAATTTAAATTTATAAATTACATAACTGATATCAAGGACATAAAGAATTTAATTTTGTACAAACTTTTCTGTTATACACCCCTCCTGGCTTATTCTCGTCAAACCCCCCCCACCCCCCCAAGAGCTAGAGACATTTTATAAACCTGCAAACCCCCCCGGAAGCAAGCCAGGCCCCTACCGCTCATTTTTTCCTTAATCTAATTTATATTTTAATAATTGTATTATTACAAATGCTAGCGTAGCTTAAAAAAAGCATAACACTGAAGATGTTAAGACAGGTCCTAAAAAATCTCGCAAGCACAAAAGCTTGGTCCTGACTTTTCTATCAACTCTGGCTATATTTACACATGCAAGTATCCGCACCCCTGTGAGAATGCCCTGAAAGTCCTAAAAGGAAATAAGGAGCCGGTATCAGGCACACATTATTTAGCCCACAACACCTTGCCCAGCCACACCCCCAAGGGAACTCAGCAGTGACAGACATTAAGCAATAAGTGAAAACTTGACTTAGTTAAAGCCAAGAGAGCCGGTTAAACTCGTGCCAGCCACCGCGGTTATACGAGAGGCTCAAGTTGATAGTCCTCGGCGTAAAGCGTGGTTAAGAGCCCCAATAAACTAAAGCTGAATATTCTCAAAGCTGTTATACGCATCCGAGAGCATGAATACCACTCACGAAAGTAGCTTTAAATTTCTCTGACCCCACGAAAGCTGTGAAACAAACTGGGATTAGATACCCCACTATGCCCAGCCATAAACTTTGGTAGTAACCTACAACCACTACCCGCCAGGGTACTACGAGCATAAGCTTAAAACCCAAAGGACTTGGCGGTGCTTTAGATCCCCCTAGAGGAGCCTGTTCTAGAACCGATAACCCCCGTTTAACCTCATCCACTCTTGTCCTTCCCGCCTATATACCGCCGTCGTCAGCATACCCTGTGAAGGTATCATAGTAAGCAAAATTGGCATAGCCCAAAACGCCAGGTCGAGGTGTAGCAAATGAATGGAGAAGAAATGGGCTACATTTCCTCTATTAGGAAATACGGACTATACTTTGAAACAAGTATATGAAGGAGGATTTAGCAGTAAGCGGAAAATAGAGCGTTCCACTGAACCCGGCCCTGAAGCGCGCACACACCGCCCGTCACTCTCCCCAAGCCACTAATCCTAATACCTAAAAAACTAAATGAGGCAAAGGGGAGGCAAGTCGTAACATGGTAAGTGTACCGGAAGGTGCACTTGGAAAAATCAGGACGTGGCTAAATCAGAAAAGCACCTCCCTTACACTGAGAAGACATCCGTGCAAATCGGATCGCCCTGAAGCCCAACAGCTAGCCTCTCCCCCTAAACACAAACTATAAATGTAACTTCCCCCAAACATACAAATTATTATAACTAAACCATTTTTCCCCCCTAGTATTGAGCGACAAAAAAGGGCAAAAAAACAGAGCTACAGAGAAAGTACCGCAAGGGAATGCTGAAAGAGAAATGAAATAACTCAGTAAAGCACAATAAAGCAGAGATTAAACCTCGTACCTTTTGCATCATGATTTAGCAAGTCTCCTCAAGCAAAAAGTCTTTTAGTTTGATTCCCCGAAACTAGACGAGCTACTTCAAGTCCGCCTGATAACAGGGCAAACCCGTCTCTGTGGCAAAAGAGTGGGAAGAACTTCAAGTAGAGGTGATAAACCTACCGAGCCTAGTTATAGCTGGTTGTTTGGGAAATAAATAGAAGTTTAGCCTCTAGTTCATCTTCTTCCAACCCTGGCTCCGCCTAACCTCAAGACCCAAGACATTACTAGAGAGTAATTCAAAAGGGGTACAGCCCTTTTGAATAAAGACACAACTTTTCCAGATGGATAATAATCATAATCTATACAGGTACATGTTCCGGTGGGCCTAAAAGCAGCCACCCCAAAAGAAAGCGTTAAAGCTCAAACATCTCCTTCACCTTTTATTCAGGTAAATAAATTATACTCCTCTCATTAACTACCAAACTATTCTATAACTTATAGAAGAAATTATGCTAATATGAGTAATAAGAGAGAACACCTCTCTCCAAGCATCAGCGTAAATCGGAACGGATTTTCCTCCGAAAATTAACGGCCCAAACCCAAGAAGGGATAAGAAAATAAACAGAAAACAAGAAAAACCTCTTTTAATACACCGTTACCCCTACACTGGTATGCTAATTTGGAAAGACTAAAAGAGAGAGAAGGAACTCGGCAAACCACACCCCAAGCCTCGCCTGTTTACCAAAAACATCGCCTCTTGAAAGTATCCTATAAGAGGTCTCGCCTGCCCTGTGACTCAAGTTTAACGGCCGCGGTATCCTGACCGTGCAAAGGTAGCGTAATCACTTGTCTTTTAAATGAAGACCTGTATGAATGGCAAAACGAGGGCTTAACTGTCTCCTCCCTCCAGTCAATGAAATTGATCTCCCCGTGCAGAAGCGGGGATAATAACATAAGACGAGAAGACCCTGTGGAGCTTTAGACAAAAGACAGATTATGTTAAAAACCCTTAATAAAAAGACATAACTAATTAAACCCTGTCACAATGTCTTTGGTTGGGGCGACCGCGGGGAAAAAACTAACCCCCACGTGGAATAAAAGTACTCTACTTCAAAAATCAAGAGCGACAGCTCTAAGAATCAGAACATCTGACCTTAAGATCCGACAAAGTCGATCAACGAACCGAGTTACCCCAGGGATAACAGCGCAATCCCCTTTTAGAGCCCATATCGACAAGGGGGTTTACGACCTCGATGTTGGATCAGGACATCCTAATGGTGCAGCCGCTATTAAGGGTTCGTTTGTTCAACGATTAATAGTCCTACGTGATCTGAGTTCAGACCGGAGTAATCCAGGTCAGTTTCTATCTATGACATGCCCCCTTCCAGTACGAAAGGACCGAAGGAGGGAGGCCAATGCCAAAGACATGCCTCACCCTTAACCAATGCAAACAACTAAAATGGACAAAAGGACATATTCTCCATGCCTCAAATAAAGGCTGTTAAGGTGGCAGATCCCGGCTAATGCAAAAGACCTAAGCTCTTTACAAAGAGGTTCAAATCCTCTCCCTAACTATGATCTCAACACTCCTCTCAGTACTCATTAATCCCCTAGTATTAATCATTTTCATTATACTAGCTGTCGCGCTCCTCACCCTTGTTGAACGAAAAGTGCTTGGATACATACAACTACGAAAAGGCCCAAACGTAGTTGGGCCTTATGGGCTTTTACAACCCTTCGCAGACGGCCTAAAACTCTTAACAAAAGAGCCAGTACGTCCCTCCACCGCCTCCCCCCTCCTATTTCTTACAACTCCTATTTTAGCCTTTACATTAGCCCTTACACTCTGAGCCCCTATACCCCTCCCCTTTCCTATCACAGACTTAAACCTAGGAGTCCTATTTATTCTTGCCCTCTCAAGCCTCGCTGTATATTCAATTCTAGGCTCTGGCTGAGCATCAAATTCAAAATACGCCCTAATTGGGGCCCTCCGAGCCGTTGCCCAGACTATCTCATACGAAGTAAGCCTGGGTTTAATTCTCCTTAACGCTATCATTTTTACAGGGGGATTTACCCTTCAAACTTTTAGCACCGCCCAAGAAAGTACCTGGCTTATCCTCCCAACCTGACCACTCGCCATCATATGATATGTTTCTTCACTAGCCGAGACAAACCGTGCCCCTTTCGACCTTACAGAAGGAGAATCAGAACTTGTCTCCGGCTTTAATGTAGAATACGCTGGCGGCCCATTTGCCCTCTTTTTCCTCGCTGAATACGCTAATATTCTTTTAATAAATACACTTTCTGCCACCCTCTTTCTTGGAGCCTCCCTCCATCACTTCTTTCCAGAAGTCACCTCCATTACTCTAATAATAAAAGCCACCCTCCTCTCCATTATATTCCTCTGAATTCGAGCCTCCTATCCCCGCTTCCGATACGACCAACTTATGCACTTAATCTGAAAAAACTTTCTTCCTCTCACCCTCGCTCTTGTAATTTGACATCTTTCCCTCCCCCTCTCCTTTTCAGGCCTCCCCCCACAATTTTAGCCAGGCGCCGTGCCTGAACCAAAGGGCCACTTTGATAGAGTGAACTATGAGGGTTCAAGTCCCTCCGGCTCCTTAGAAAGAAGGGCTTCGAACCCTACCTGAAGAGATCAAAACTCTTAGTGCTTCCACTACACCACTTTCTAGTAGAGTCAGCTAAATAAGCTTTTGGGCCCATACCCCAAACATGTTGGTTAAAACCCTTCCTCCACTAATGAATCCCTTTATTTTTGCCACCCTACTCTTTAGTCTTGGCCTTGGAACCACTATTACCCTCTCCAGCACCCACTGACTCCTAGCCTGAATAGGCTTAGAAATTAACACCCTAGCAATTATTCCACTAATAGCCCAAAATCACCACCCTCGAGCAGTTGAAGCCACCACTAAGTATTTTCTAATTCAAGCTACAGCCGCAGCAACACTACTTTTCGCAAGCGTCTCTAACGCTTGGATTACCGGCCAATGAAACATCTACGAAATATCTCACCCCTACCCCACCACTCTTATTTTACTTGCTTTAGCCCTAAAAATTGGCCTAGCCCCCCTACACAGCTGAATGCCTGAAGTCCTTCAAGGACTAGACCTAACCACAGGCCTAATTCTCTCAACCTGACAAAAGCTCGCCCCCTTCTCTCTTCTCCTCCAAATTCCTCTTACCAACCACAATATCTTAATCTTATTAGGACTTCTATCCACCCTTATTGGTGGTTGAGGAGGCCTAAACCAAACACAACTCCGAAAAATCCTAGCATACTCCTCAATTGCCCACCTAGGATGAATAATCCTCATCCTACAATTTCTTCCCCCCCTCACCCTCCTAACATTCATTATTTACTTTATCATAACTTTCTCCCTATTTATAGCCTTTAAACTAACTCACTCCACCAATATTAATTCACTTTCAACATCCTGAGCCAAAGCCCCCGCCCTCACCTTCGTTCTTCCCTGCATCCTGCTCTCTCTCGGCGGCCTACCACCTCTCACTGGTTTTGTACCAAAATGAATAATTCTCCAAGAATTAACTAAACAAAATTTACCCACCCTCGCCACCCTCGCTGCACTTTCCGCCCTACTTAGCCTCTACTTTTACCTACGCCTCTCTTACGCTATAACCCTAACCATATCCCCTAACAACACCACGGCTACCCTCCCCTGACGCCTACCTTCCCACCACCTCTCATTCCCCCTTGCAATTACCACATCCCTCACTATCTGCCTTCTTCCACTCACCCCAACTATCATAGCACTCTTCACCCCTTAGAGGCTTAGGATAACCAGACCAAGGGCCTTCAAAGCCCTAAGTAAGAGTGAAAATCTCTTAGCCCCTGAGCTAAGACTTACGGGACATTAACCCACATCTTCTGTATGCAAAACAGACACTTTAATTAAGCTAAAGCCTTCCTAGACAGGAAGGCCTCGATCCTACAAACTCTTAGTTAACAGCTAAGCGCCCAATCCAACGAGCATCTATCTAACTTTCCCCGCCTAGCTCTCACAAAATAGGCGGGGAAAGCTCCGGCGGGGGCAAGCCCACTTCTTTAGATTTGCAATCTAATGTGAAACACCTCAGAGCTTTGATAAGAAGAGGAATTAAACCTCTGTTTATGGGGCTACAACCCACCGCTAAAACACTCAGCCATCTTACCTGTGGCAATTACACGTTGATTTTTCTCAACTAATCATAAAGACATCGGCACCCTTTATTTAGTCTTTGGTGCATGAGCCGGCATAGTCGGAACAGCCCTGAGCCTTCTCATTCGAGCTGAACTAAGCCAACCGGGCTCTCTCTTAGGAGACGACCAAATTTACAATGTAATCGTTACAGCTCATGCCTTTGTAATAATCTTTTTTATAGTTATGCCCATCATAATTGGAGGCTTTGGCAACTGACTAGTACCACTAATAATTGGTGCCCCCGATATAGCCTTCCCTCGAATAAATAATATAAGCTTCTGACTTCTCCCACCCTCATTCCTCCTCCTTCTGGCCTCTTCTGGAGTTGAAGCTGGTGCCGGAACCGGCTGAACTGTTTATCCCCCACTAGCAGGCAACCTAGCTCATGCCGGGGCCTCCGTAGACCTCACTATTTTTTCACTTCACCTGGCAGGTGTCTCCTCAATTCTTGGTGCAATTAACTTTATTACCACAATTATTAATATAAAACCCCCAGCTATTTCCCAATACCAAACGCCTTTGTTTGTTTGGGCTGTTCTTATCACAGCTGTCCTTCTTCTCCTGTCTCTGCCAGTTCTTGCTGCAGGAATTACAATACTTCTGACTGACCGTAATTTAAACACCACGTTCTTTGACCCAGCAGGTGGGGGTGATCCAATTCTTTACCAACACTTATTCTGATTCTTTGGTCATCCTGAAGTTTATATTCTTATTCTTCCTGGGTTTGGTATAATTTCACACATTGTTGCTTATTATTCCGGCAAAAAAGAACCTTTCGGGTATATGGGGATGGTTTGAGCAATAATAGCAATTGGACTTCTTGGATTTATCGTTTGGGCCCACCATATATTTACAGTTGGAATAGACGTTGATACTCGTGCTTACTTCACATCCGCCACTATAATTATTGCCATTCCAACAGGTGTAAAAGTCTTCAGCTGACTTGCCACCCTGCATGGAGGAACCATTAAATGAGAAACCCCACTCCTTTGAGCCCTCGGCTTTATTTTCCTATTTACCGTGGGGGGCCTAACGGGTATTGTGTTGGCAAACTCATCACTAGATATTGTTCTTCACGACACATACTACGTAGTAGCCCATTTCCACTACGTCTTATCAATAGGAGCTGTCTTTGCAATTATCGCCGCCTTCGTACACTGATTCCCCCTATTTTCAGGCTACACCCTACACAGCACCTGAACAAAAATTCACTTTGGAATCATGTTCGTAGGTGTTAACCTTACCTTCTTCCCACAACATTTCCTTGGACTAGCAGGTATGCCACGACGATATTCTGACTATCCGGATGCCTACACACTTTGAAACACAATTTCTTCTATTGGATCCCTAATTTCCCTAGTAGCTGTAATTATGTTCTTGTTTATTATCTGAGAAGCCTTTGCAGCAAAACGTGAAGTCCTCTCAGTGGAATTAACAGCCACCAATGTTGAATGACTTCACGGCTGCCCTCCTCCATACCACACATTTGAAGAACCCGCATTTGTTCAAATTCAATATTCTAATTAGACTAGTTATGCCCCCGAGAAAGGAAGGAATTGAACCCTCATAAACTGATTTCAAGCCAATCGCATAACCGCTCTGCCACTTTCTTTATAAGATACTAGTAAAATATTATTACACTGCCTTGTCAAGACAAAATTGCAAGTTAAACTCTTGCGTATCTTATCATTAATAATGGCACATCCCTCCCAACTAGGCTTTCAAGATGCAGCTTCACCTGTTATAGAAGAACTTCTCCACTTTCATGACCACGCCCTAATAATCGTATTTCTTATTAGCACCCTTGTTCTTTATATTATTATAGCTATAGTTACCACAAAACTTACTAATAAATTCATCTTAGACTCCCAAGAGATTGAAATTATTTGAACACTCCTTCCAGCAATAATCCTTATTCTCATCGCACTCCCATCCCTCCGAATCCTCTACCTCATAGATGAAATTAATGACCCCCACCTCACAATTAAAGCCGTAGGCCATCAATGATACTGAAGTTATGAATACACGGACTATGAAGACCTCGGGTTTGACTCCTACATAATCCCCACACAAGACCTCACCCCTGGCCAATTTCGATTACTAGAGACAGATCACCGCATAGTTATTCCTGTTGAATCTCCAATCCGTGTTTTAGTCTCCGCAGATGATGTACTCCACTCCTGAGCTGTACCCAGCCTAGGAATTAAAATAGACGCAGTCCCAGGCCGACTAAACCAAACAGCATTCATTACCTCACGCCCTGGAGTATTTTATGGACAATGCTCAGAAATTTGCGGAGCAAATCACAGCTTCATGCCAATTGTAGTTGAAGCAGTTCCCCTTCAACACTTTGAAAATTGATCATCTCTAATACTTGAAGACGCTTCGCTAAGAAGCTAAACAGGGAATAGCGTTAGCCTTTTAAGCTAAAGAATGGTGACCCCCAACCACCCCTAGCGAAATGCCACAACTTAACCCTGCCCCATGATTTTTAATTCTAGCATTCTCCTGACTTGTCTTTTTAACTATTATTCCCCAAAAAGTATTAGCACACTCCTTTCCTAATGAACCAACCTCACAAACCAAGCAAATTCCACAAACAGAATCCTGAAACTGACCGTGATACTAAGCTTCTTTGATCAATTTATAAGCCCTTCCTTCTTAGGCATTCCTTTAATAGGACTAGCCCTTGCCCTACCATGAGCCCTTTACCCCCAACCTTCTACACGATGGGTAAATAACCGCCTTCTAACCCTTCAAAGCTGACTTATCAATCGATTCACCCAACAAATTTTTCAACCTATTAACCCCCCTGGCCACAAATGAGCCCTCCTACTAACATCCTTAATACTGTTTCTTATTACATTAAATATACTAGGCCTTTTTCCCTACACATTTACCCCTACCACCCAGCTATCCCTTAATATGGCCTTCGCTGTCCCTCTATGACTAGCAACAGTAATTATTGGCATACGCACACAACCAACCCACGCCTTAGGTCACCTCCTTCCAGAAGGAACCCCCACCCCCTTAATCCCCATCCTTATTATTATCGAGACAATTAGTCTGTTTATTCGCCCCCTTGCCCTGGGTGTTCGACTTACAGCCAACCTAACTGCCGGCCACCTACTCATTCAATTAATTGCAACCGCTGCATTCGTACTTCTCCCAATTATACCAACTACAGCAATCCTCACCTCTATACTTCTACTACTCCTTACACTATTAGAAGTTGCTGTCGCCATAATCCAAGCATATGTTTTCGTACTACTCTTAAGCCTCTATTTACAAGAAAACGTTTAATGGCCCATCAAGCACATGCATACCACATAGTAGACCCCAGCCCCTGACCCCTGACGGGCGCAGTAGCCGCCCTCCTAATAACATCTGGCCTAGCAATTTGAATACATTTTCACTCCACTATCCTTATATCCTTAGGCCTAATTCTCCTACTGTTAACAATGTATCAATGATGACGAGATATCATTCGAGAAGGAACATTCCAAGGCCATCACACCCCTCCCGTACAGAAAGGCCTACGCTATGGTATAATTCTATTTATTACTTCAGAGATCTTCTTCTTCCTAGGGTTTTTCTGAGCCTTTTACCACTCAAGCCTAGCCCCTACTCCAGAACTAGGCGGCTGCTGGCCTCCTACCGGAATTACAACATTAGACCCCTTTGAAGTCCCCCTCCTAAATACAGCAGTTTTATTAGCATCCGGAGTTACAGTTACTTGAGCGCATCATAGTATTATAGAAGGCCACCGCAAACAAGCAATTCAATCTCTTATCCTTACTATTGCCCTTGGTTTCTATTTCACAGTACTTCAAGCACTAGAATACTATGAAGCACCTTTCACCATTGCAGATGGGGTTTACGGCTCTACCTTCTTTGTTGCAACGGGATTTCACGGCCTTCACGTAATCATTGGCTCCACCTTCCTAACTGTCTGCCTACTACGACAAGTTCAATACCACTTCACATCAGCACACCATTTTGGATTTGAAGCTGCTGCCTGATACTGACATTTTGTCGACGTCGTATGGCTATTCCTTTATATTTCTATCTACTGATGAGGCTCATAGTCTTTCTAATATGAATATTAGTATAAGTGACTTCCAATCACAAAGTCTTGGTTAAACTCCAAGGAAAGATAATGAACCTAGTACTGGTTATACTTTTGATTTCCTCTGCTCTTTCTCTCCTTCTGGCAATTATCGCATTCTGACTTCCAATAATTAACCCCGATTACGAAAAGCTTTCACCCTATGAGTGCGGGTTTGACCCTCTAGGTACAGCACGATTACCTTTCTCACTCCGCTTCTTCTTAATTGCTATTCTATTTCTTCTATTTGACCTAGAAATTGCCCTCCTCCTCCCCCTCCCCTGAGGGGACCAACTTTCCACACCGCTTTTAACCTTCATCTGAGCATCTACTATCCTCATTCTTCTAACCCTTGGGCTAATTTATGAATGAATTCAAGGCGGGTTGGAGTGAGCAGAATAGGTATTTAGTTTAATAAAAACATTTGATTTCGGCTCAAAAAACTATGGTTTAACCCCATATTTACCTAATGACCCCTACTCACTTTGCATTTTCATCAGCCTTTATGCTAGGCCTAGCAGGGCTTGCCTTTCACCGAACCCACCTTCTTTCCGCACTACTTTGCTTAGAAGGCATAATATTAACCCTGTTCATCGCCCTTTCTCTATGAACATTACAACTTGACTCAACAAATTTTGCATCCTCCCCTATAATTCTTCTAGCATTCTCTGCTTGCGAGGCTAGCGCAGGGTTAGCCCTCCTAGTAGCCACTGCCCGCACACACGGCACTGACCGCCTCCAAACCCTTAACCTACTACAATGCTAAAAATCCTAATCCCCACTATACTATTACTATTATCCACATGACTAATTTCCCCTAAATACTTATGACCTACTACCCTTCTTTACAGTTTAATAATTGCCACCATTAGCTTAATCTGACTTGGAATGCCCCAAGAAACAGGCTGATCTTTTCTCAACCCCTACATAGCATGCGACCCCCTCTCCACCCCCCTCCTTATTTTAACATGTTGACTTCTCCCTTTAATAATTTTAGCCAGCCAAAATCACCTATCAGCCGAACCAACAAACCGCCAACGAACTTATATTTCCCTCCTAATTTTACTCCAAATTTTTCTCATTATAGCATTCAGCGCCACTGAACTAATTATGTTTTATGTAATATTTGAAGCCACTTTAATTCCAACTCTAATCATTATTACCCGCTGGGGAAATCAAGTAGAACGCCTGAATGCAGGGACTTACTTCTTATTTTATACACTAGCAGGATCTCTTCCCCTCTTGGTTGCCCTACTTGTCTTACAACACTCAACAGGAACCCTCTCTTTCCTAACCCTGGCCTACTCCCCCTTAACCCATTTAACCTCCTGAGCAGATAAAATCTGATGGGCAGCTTGCTTACTTGCTTTCCTAGTTAAAATACCCCTTTATGGAGCTCACCTTTGACTTCCAAAAGCACACGTTGAAGCACCCATTGCCGGCTCCATAGTCCTTGCTGCTGTCCTTTTAAAGCTTGGCGGTTACGGAATAATACGAATTCTAGTTATTCTAGACCCCCTTACAAAAGAACTCGCTTACCCCTTCATCATCCTTGCCCTCTGAGGCATAATTATGACAGGATCCATCTGTCTCCGACAGACAGACCTAAAATCCCTCATCGCCTACTCCTCCGTCAGCCATATAGGCCTAGTTGCAGCAGGTATTCTAATTCAGACACCCTGAGGATTTGCAGGTGCCCTAATTCTTATAATTGCCCACGGACTTACATCTTCTGCCCTTTTCTGCCTCGCAAACACAAATTATGAACGAACTCACAGCCGAACAATATTCCTAGCCCGAGGCCTTCAAATGGCCTTCCCCTTAATAACCGCCTGATGATTCATTTCTAGCCTAGCCAACCTAGCACTCCCCCCACTTCCTAATCTTATAGGAGAACTAATAATTATTTCCTCCCTCTTCAACTGGTCCGCATGAACACTCGTCCTGACTGGACTCGGAACTCTAATCACTGCAGGATATTCTCTCTACATATTTCTTTTAACCCAGCGAGGCCCCTTACCTTATCATCTAACCTCCATTGACCCATCCTACACCCGAGAACATCTTCTCATTATCCTCCACCTTCTTCCCCTCCTTCTACTTATTCTAAAACCAGAACTAATTTGAGGGTGAGTAACCTGTAGACATAGTTTAATAAAAACATTAGATTGTGATTCTAGAAAAGGGGGTTAAATCCCTCCTGTCCACCGAGAGAGGCCCGACAGCAACGATAACTGCTAATTTTCGTCCCCTTAGTTTGACTCTAAGGCTCACTTAAATTACAATGCTCCTAAAGGATAATAGTTTATCCATTGGTCTTAGGAACCAAAAACTCTTGGTGCAACTCCAAGTAGCAGCTATGCAAATTACCCCCACCTTAATATCCTCATGCATTATGCTTCTCCTTTTCCTTTTATTTTATCCAATTTTTACCTCACTCTCACCTAACCCCCTCCCCTCAAACTGAGCACTAATAAAAACCAAAACTGCCGTAAAGCTAGCCTTTTTCGTCAGTCTAATTCCACTATTTCTTTTTCTTGACCAGGGAACAGAAACAATCATCACAGCCTGATCTTGAGCTAACACCCTCACTTTCGATATTAACATCAGCTTAAAATTTGACCTCTACTCCTGCGTTTTTACACCTGTAGCCCTGTACGTCACATGATCTATTCTCGAATTTGCATCTTGATATATACACTCAGACCCACAAATTAACCGCTTTTTCAAATATCTTCTAATTTTCCTAATTGCCATAATTATTCTAGTTACCGCAAACAACATATTTCAACTATTTATTGGTTGAGAAGGCGTTGGAATTATATCCTTTCTCCTCATTAGTTGGTGATACGGCCGGGCTGATGCAAACACAGCAGCCCTTCAAGCCGTTATTTATAACCGAGTCGGGGATATTGGACTTATTCTAGCAATAGCATGAATAGCCACCAACCTTAATTCCTGGGAAATTCAACAGTTAATTACTACCTCTAAAGATTTTGACCTCACTCTCCCTCTACTAGGTCTTGTACTAGCTGCCGCTGGTAAATCAGCACAATTCGGCCTCCACCCATGGCTTCCTTCCGCCATGGAAGGCCCCACGCCAGTCTCTGCCCTATTGCATTCCAGCACCATGGTCGTAGCTGGCATTTTTTTACTTATTCGACTTAGCCCCCTTATACAAAACAATGCTCTCGCCCTAACAACTTGCCTATGCCTAGGCGCATTCACCACCTTATTTACAGCAACCTGTGCCTTAACCCAAAATGACATTAAAAAAATTATTGCATTCTCCACATCCAGTCAACTGGGCTTAATGATAGTCACCATCGGACTTAACCAACCTCAACTAGCCTTCCTCCACATCTGCACCCATGCTTTCTTCAAAGCAATGTTATTTTTATGCTCGGGCTCCATTATCCACAGCCTAAATGATGAGCAAGACATCCGCAAAATAGGAGGCATACACTACTTAGCCCCCTTCACTTCCTCCTGCTTGACCATCGGAAACCTAGCCTTAACCGGTACCCCCTTCTTAGCTGGCTTTTTCTCAAAAGACGCAATCATCGAAGCACTAAACACATCTTACCTTAACGCCTGAGCCCTAATCCTAACACTAATTGCTACCTCCTTCACAGCAGTCTATAGTCTCCGCGTAGTCTTCTTCGTCTCAATAGGACACCCCCGCTTTACCCCACTCTCCCCTATTAACGAAAATAGTCCTGCCACAATCAACCCTATTAAACGACTAGCCTGAGGAAGCATTATCGCAGGTTTCCTTATTACCTCCTGCATTCTCCCACTAAACACACCTGTAATATCTATACCCCCCTTACTGAAATTAACAGCCCTCCTAATTACCATTCTTGGACTTTTAACAGCACTTGAATTAGCCTCCTTATCATCAAAACAATTTAAGCCTACTCCCAAATTCCCCTATCACCACTTCTCCAATATACTAGGCTTCTATCCTCACATCATTCACCGCCTAACTCCCAAAATTAGTTTATTCCTAGGCCAAACAATTGCTAGCCAAATAATTGACCAAACCTGACTAGAAAAAACCGGACCAAAAGCTACTTATTCATTAAACTACCCTCTCATCACGACCACAAGCAACCTCCAACGAGGAATAATCAAAACCTATCTTTCCCTATTCTTCTTCACCTCCCTCCTTGCTCTCTCCATATGTATGTTTAGACAGCCCGAAGCGATCCCCGACTCACACCCCGAGTCAACTCTAACACAACAAAAAGCGTTAACAATAGTACCCACGCCCCTGTAATTAACAAATACCCCCCTGAAGAATAAATCTCAGAAACACCTCCCACATCTCCCCGTACAACCCACAACTCCCCCAACTCATCCGATGCTATTCAACTTTCCAAATATCAATTTCCTCCTACAACTATGCCCACTACCCCCACCCCTACCAAATATCCTAATGTTAATCCCAAAATCGGCCAACTTCCCCACCCCTCTGGGTATGGCTCAGCCGCAAGAGCAGCTGAATACGCAAATACTACCAACATCCCCCCCAAATAAATTAAAAACAAAATTAAAGATAAAAATGAACCCCCATGCCCAACCAAAACACCACACCCCACTCCCGCTACTATAACCAACCCTAAGGCTGCAAAATATGGAGAAGGGTTAGATGCAACCGCCGCCAAACCTAGCACTATACCAAACAATAACAAATATATTATATAAGACATCATTCTCGCCAGGATTCTAACCTAAACTAATGGCTTGAAAAACCACCGTTGTAATTCAACTACAAGAACACAATGGCTAACCTCCGAAAAACCCACCCCCTACTAAAAATTGCAAATGACACATTAGTGGACCTTCCCGCCCCAGTTAACATCTCTGCTTGATGGAACTTCGGCTCCCTCCTAGGACTCTGCCTTATCGCCCAAATCTTAACAGGCCTGTTCCTAGCAATACACTACACCTCTGACATCTCCACAGCATTTTCATCAGTCGCCCACATCTGCCGAGATGTAAACTACGGTTGACTAATCCGAAACATGCACGCCAACGGCGCTTCATTCTTCTTTATCTGCATCTATTTACACATTGGACGAGGTCTCTACTATGGGTCCTACCTCTATAAAGAAACATGAAATGTTGGCGTAGTTCTTCTACTCCTAGTAATAATAACAGCTTCGTAGGGTATGTCCTCCCCTGAGGACAAATATCCTTTTGAGGCGCCACCGTCATTACAAACCTACTATCCGCTGTACCCTATATCGGTAATGCTCTTGTACAATGAATTTGAGGAGGGTTTTCAGTAGACAATGCCACCCTAACCCGTTTCTTCGCCTTCCATTTCCTCCTCCCATTCGTTGTCGCCGCAGCAACTATAGTTCACCTAATCTTTCTTCACGAAACAGGATCCAACAACCCCACAGGATTAAACTCCGACGCCGATAAAATTTCCTTCCACCCATACTTCTCCTACAAAGACCTACTAGGCTTTGCCCTTCTTCTCACAACCTTAATTTCCCTAGCACTCTTCTCTCCGAACCTTCTAGGAGACCCAGAAAATTTACCCCCGCAAATCCACTCGTCACCCCACCCCATATCAAGCCTGAATGATATTTCCTCTTTGCTTACGCCATTTTACGCTCAATTCCTAATAAACTAGGAGGCGTCCTCGCCCTTTTAGCCTCCATCTTAGTACTAATAGTAGTTCCCATCCTCCATACATCTAAGCAACGAAGCCTAACCTTTCGCCCCCTAACACAATTTCTCTTTTGGCTCCTTGTCGCTGATGTTGTAATTCTCACTTGAATTGGAGGCATGCCAGTAGAACACCCTTTTATTATTATTGGACAAGTCGCCTCCTTCCTTTATTTCCTCCTCTTCCTAGTTTTATCTCCCACAGCAGCATGACTAGAAAAACAAAATCCTCAAATGATAATAGCACTAGTAGCTCAGCATCAGAGCGTCGGCCTTGTAAACCGAATGCCGAGGGTTAAATTCCCTCCTATTGTTCAAAGAAGAAGGAATTTAACCCCCACCCCTAACTCCCAAAGCTAGGATTCTACTTAAACTATTCCTTGACCAGAATCTGCCACAATATATACATGTATGTATAATCCCCATGAATTTATTTTAACCATATAAAATGATGTCACCCTACATAATGTACTTACACCTATTAATGTAATCAACACACAAGAAAACACACAATGAAAACATACTAAAAGCATATAAATCACATAAACCATAATTTGTAATAATTGTGGAACGAAATTGATTTGCTCTATCATAACTCTCACTAGTCAAGTTATACCAAGATTTAACATCTCTGTAAATCAAAATCAAATGTAGTAAGAAACCACCATCAGATGATTTCTTAATGAATACGTTTATTGATGGTCAAGGACAAAACTATAGAGGGTAACACACAGTGAATTATTCCTGGCATCGGTTCCTATTTCAGGTCCATAAATTGAAATATTCCCCAAACATTTCTTATCCTTGCATAAGTTAATGGTGGAGTACATACTACTCGTTACCCACCATGCCGAGCGTTCATTCCATAGTGCTATTGGTTCTTCTTTTCTATTTCCTTTCATTTTGCATTTCACAGTGCATACAGATATGTTTAATTAAGGTTGTACATGTCCTTGTCTTCAAGTATATAGATATTCATGAATTTAAATTTAAATTTATAAATTACATAACTGATATCAAGGACATAAAGAATTTAATTTTGTACAAACTTTTCTGTTATACACCCCTCCTGGCTTATTCTCGTCAAACCCCCCCACCCCCCAAGAGCTAGAGACATTTTATAAACCTGCAAACCCCCCGGAAGCAAGCCAGGCCCCTACCGCTCATTTTTTCCTTAATCTAATTTATATTTTAATAATTGTATTATTACAAATGCTAACGTAGCTTAACTAAAGCATGACACTGAAGATGTTAAGACAGGTCCTAAAAAATCTCGCAAGCACAAAAGCTTGGTCCTGACTTTTCTATCAACTCTGGCTATATTACACATGCAAGTATCCGCACCCCTGTGAAAATGCCCTGAAAGTCTAAAAGGAAATAAGGAGCTGGTATCAGGCACATAGTTTATAGCCCATAACACCTTGCTCAGCCACACCCTCAAGGGAATCCAGCAGTGATAAATATTAAGCAATAAGTGAAAACTTGACTTAGTTAAGGCCAAGAGGGCCGGTAAAACTCGTGCCAGCCACCGCGGTTATACGAGAGGCCCAAGTTGATAGTCCTCGGCGTAAAGCGTGGTTAAGAGCCCCAATAAACTAAAGCTGAATATTCTCAAAGCTGTTATACGCATCCGAGAGCATGAATACCACTCACGAAAGTAGCTTTAAATTCTCTGACCCCACGAAAGCTGTGAAACAAACTGGGATTAGATACCCCACTATGCACTAATTTGGAACCCAGCCTAACTTTGGTATAACAACCAACTACCCCGCCAGGGTACTACGAGCATAAGCTTAAAACCCAAAGGACTTGGCGGTGCTTTAGATCCCCCTAGAGGAGCCTGTTCTAGAACCGATAATCCCCGTTTAACCTCATCCACTCTTGTCCTTCCCGCCTATATACCGCCGTCGTCAGCATACCATGTGAAGGTATCATAGTAAGCAAAATTGGCATAGCCCAAAACGCCAGGTCGAGGTGCCAAATGAATGGAGAAGAAATGGGCTACATTTCCTCTATTAGGAAATACGGACTATACTTTGAAACAAGTATATGAAGGAGGATTTAGCAGTAAGCGGAAAATAGAGCGTTCCACTGAACCCGGCCCTGAAGCGCGCACACACCCGCCCGTCACTCTCCCCAAGCCACTAATCCTAATACCTAAAAAACTAAATGAGGCAAAGGGGAGGCAAGTCGTAACATGGTAAGTGTACCGGAAGGTGCACTTGGAAAAATCAGGACGTGGCTAAATCAGAAAGCACCTCCCTTACACTGAGAAGACATCCGTGCAAATCGGATCGCCCTGAAGCCCAACAGCTAGCCTCTCCCCCTAAACACAAACTATAAATGTAACTTCCCCCAAACATACAAATTATTATAACTAAACCATTTTTCCCCCCTAGTATTGAGCGACAAAAAAGGGCAAAAAAACAGAGCTACAGAGAAAGTACCGCAAGGGAATGCTGAAGAGAAATGAAATCTCAGTAAAGCACAATAAAGCAGAGATTAAACCTCGTACCTTTTGCATCATGATTTAGCAAGTCTCCTCAAGCAAAAAGTCTTTTAGTTTGATTCCCGAAACTAGACGAGCTACTTCAAGTCCGCCTGATAACAGGGCAAACCCGTCTCTGTGGCAAAAGAGTGGGAAGAACTTCAAGTAGAGGTGATAAACCTACCGAGCCTAGTTATAGCTGGTTGTTTGGGAAATAAATAGAAGTTTAGCCTCTAGTTCATCTTCTTCCAACCCTGGCTCCGCCTAACCTCAAGACCCAAGACATTACTAGAGAGTAATTCAAAAGGGGTACAGCCCTTTTGAATAAAGACACAACTTTTCCAGATGGATAATAATCATAATCTATACAGGTACATGTTCCGGTGGGCCTAAAAGCAGCCACCCCAAAAGAAAGCGTTAAAGCTCAAACATCTCCTTCACCTTTTATTCAGGTAAATAAATTATACTCCTCTCATTAACTACCAAACTATTCTATAACTTATAGAAGAAATTATGCTAATATGAGTAATAAGAGAGAACACCTCTCTCCAAGCATCAGCGTAAATCGGAACGGATTTTCCTCCGAAAATTAACGGCCCAAACCCAAGAAGGGATAAGAAAATAAACAGAAAACAAGAAAAACCTCTTTTAATACACCGTTACCCCTACACTGGTATGCTAATTTGGAAAGAC
Source organism: Anableps anableps (assembly GCA_014839685.1). Lineage (NCBI taxonomy): Eukaryota > Metazoa > Chordata > Actinopteri > Cyprinodontiformes > Anablepidae > Anableps > Anableps anableps. The sequence continues at coordinate 26,136 of JABWDS010000028.1, forward strand.
TAAAAGAGAGAGAAGGAACTCGGCAAACCACACCCCAAGCCTCGCCTGTTTACCAAAAACATCGCCTCTTGAAAGTATCCTATAAGAGGTCTCGCCTGCCCTGTGACTCAAGTTAACGGCCGCGGTATCCTGACCGTGCAAAGGTAGCGTAATCACTTGTCTTTTAAATGAAGACCTGTATGAATGGCAAAACGAGGGCTTAACTGTCTCCTCCCTCCAGTCAATGAAATTGATCTCCCCGTGCAGAAGCGGGGATAATAACATAAGACGAGAAGACCCTGTGGAGCTTTAGACAAAAGACAGATTATGTTAAAAACCCTTAATAAAAAGACATAACTAATTAAACCCTGTCACAATGTCTTGGTTGGGGCGACCGCGGGGAAAAAACTAACCCCCACGTGGAATAAAAGTACTCTACTTCAAAAATCAAGAGCGACAGCTCTAAGAATCAGAACATCTGACCTTAAGATCCGACAAAGTCGATCAACGAACCGAGTTACCACCAGGGATAACAGCGCAATCCCCTTTTAGAGCCCATATCGACAAGGGGGTTTACGACCTCGATGTTGGATCAGGACATCCTAATGGTGCAGCCGCTATTAAGGGTTCGTTTGTTCAACGATTAATAGTCCTACGTGATCTGAGTTCAGACCGGAGTAATCCAGGTCAGTTTCTATCTATGACATGCCCCCTTCCAGTACGAAAGGACCGAAGGAGGGAGGCCAATGCCAAAGACATGCCTCACCCTTAACCAATGCAAACAACTAAAATGGACAAAAGGACATATTCTCCATGCCTCAAATAAAGGCTGTTAAGGTGGCAGATCCCGGCTAATGCAAAAGACCTAAGCTCTTTACAAAGAGGTTCAAATCCTCTCCCTAACTATGATCTCAACACTCCTCTCAGTACTCATTAATCCCCTAGTATTAATCATTTTCATTATACTAGCTGTCGCGCTCCTCACCCTTGTTGAACGAAAAGTGCTTGGATACATACAACTACGAAAAGGCCCAAACGTAGTTGGGCCTTATGGGCTTTACAACCCTTCGCAGACGGCCTAAAACTCTTAACAAAAGAGCCAGTACGTCCCTCCACCGCCTCCCCCCTCCTATTTCTTACAACTCCTATTTTAGCCTTTACATTAGCCCTTACACTCTGAGCCCCTATACCCTCCCCTTTCCTATCACAGACTTAAACCTAGGAGTCCTATTTTTCTTGCCCTCTCAAGCCTCGCTGTATATTCAATTCTAGGCTCTGGCTGAGCATCAAATTCAAATACGCCCTAATTGGGGCCCTCCGAGCCGTTGCCCAGACTATCTCATACGAAGTAAGCCTGGGTTTAATTCTCCTTAACGCTATCATTTTTACAGGGGGATTTACCCTTCAAACTTTTAGCACCGCCCAAGAAAGTACCTGGCTTATCCTCCCAACCTGACCACTCGCCATCATATGATATGTTTCTTCACTAGCCGAGACAAACCGTGCCCCTTTCGACCTTACAGAAGGAGAATCAGAACTTGTCTCCGGCTTTAATGTAGAATACGCTGGCGGCCCATTTGCCCTCTTTTCCTCTCGCTGAATACGCTAATATTCTTTTAATAAATACACTTTCTGCCACCCTCTTTCTTGGAGCCTCCCTCCATCACTTCTTTCCAGAAGTCACCTCCATTACTCTAATAATAAAAGCCACCCTCCTCTCCATTATATTCCTCTGAATTCGAGCCTCCTATCCCCGCTTCCGATACGACCAACTTATGCACTTAATCTGAAAAAACTTTCTTCCTCTCACCCTCGCTCTTGTAATTTGACATCTTTCCCTCCCCCTCCTTTTCAGGCCTCCCCCCACAATTTTAGCCAGGCGCCGTGCCTGAACCAAAGGGCCACTTGATAGAGTGAACTATGAGGGTTCAAGTCCCTCCGGCTCCTTAGAAAGAAGGGCTTCGAACCCTACCTGAAGAGATCAAAACTCTTAGTGCTTCCACTACACCACTTTCTAGTAGAGTCAGCTAAATAAGCTTTTGGGCCCATACCCCAAACATGTTGGTTAAAACCCTTCCTCCACTAATGAATCCCTTTATTTTTGCCACCCTACTCTTTAGTCTTGGCCTTGGAACCACTATTACCCTCTCCAGCACCCACTGACTCCTAGCCTGAATAGGCTTAGAAATTAACACCCTAGCAATTATTCCACTAAGCCCAAAATCACCACCCTCGAGCAGTTGAAGCCACCACTAAGTATTTTCTAATTCAAGCTACAGCCGCAGCAACACTACTTTCGCAAGCGTCTCTAACGCTTGGATTACCGGCCAATGAAACATCTACGAAATATCTCACCCCTACCCCACCACTCTTATTTTACTTGCTTTAGCCCTAAAAATTGGCCTAGCCCCCCTACACAGCTGAATGCCTGAAGTCCTTCAAGGACTAGACCTAACCACAGGCCTAATTCTCTCAACCTGACAAAAGCTCGCCCCCTTCTCTCTTCTCCTCCAAATTCCTCTTACCAACCACAATATCTTAATCTTATTAGGACTTCTATCCACCCTTATTGGTGGTTGAGGAGGCCTAAACCAAACACAACTCCGAAAAATCCTAGCATACTCCTCAATTGCCCACCTAGGATGAATAATCCTCATCCTACAATTTCTTCCCCCCCTCACCTCTCCTAACATTCATTATTTACTTTATCATAACTTTCTCCCTATTTATAGCCTTTAAACTAACTCACTCCACCAATATTAATTCACTTTCAACATCCTGAGCCAAAGCCCCCGCCCTCACCTTCGTTCTTCCCTGCATCCTGCTCTCTCTCGGCGGCCTACCACCTCTCACTGGTTTTGTACCAAAATGAAAATTCTCCAAGAATTAACTAAACAAAATTTACCCACCCTCGCCACCCTCGCTGCACTTTCCGCCCTACTTAGCCTCTACTTTTACCTACGCCGCCTCTCTTACGCTATAACCCTAACCATATCCCCTAACAACACCACGGCTACCCTCCCCTGACGCCTACCTTCCCACCACCTCTCATTCCCCCTTGCAATTACCACATCCCTCACTATCTGCCTTCTTCCACTCACCCCAACTATCATAGCACTCTTCACCCCTTAGAGGCTTAGGATAACCAGACCAAGGGCCTTCAAAGCCCTAAGTAAGAGTGAAAATCTCTTAGCCCCTGAGCTAAGACTTACGGGACATTAACCCACATCTTCTGTATGCAAAACAGACACTTTAATTAAGCTAAAGCCTTCCTAGACAGGAAGGCCTCGATCCTACAAACTCTTAGTTAACAGCTAAGCGCCCAATCCAACGAGCATCTATCTAACTTTCCCCGCCTAGCTCTCACAAAATAGGCGGGGAAAGCTCCGGCGGGGGCAAGCCCACTTCTTTAGATTTGCAATCTAATGTGAAACACCTCAGAGCTTTGAAGAAGAGGAATTAAACCTGTTTTGGGGCTACAACCCACCGCTAAAACACTCAGCCATCTTACCTGTGGCAATTACACGTTGATTTTTCTCAACTAATCATAAAGACATCGGCACCCTTTATTTAGTCTTTGGTGCATGAGCCGGCATAGTCGGAACAGCCCTGAGCCTTCTCATTCGAGCTGAACTAAGCCAACCGGGCTCTCTCTTAGGAGACGACCAAATTTACAATGTAATCGTTACAGCTCATGCCTTTAATAATCTTTTTTATAGTTATGCCCATCATAATTGGAGGCTTTGGCAACTGACTAGTACCACTAATAATTGGTGCCCCCGATATAGCCTTCCCTCGAATAAATAATATAAGCTTCTGACTTCTCCCACCCTCATTCCTCCTCCTTCTGGCCTCTTCTGGAGTTGAAGCTGGTGCCGGAACCGGCTGAACTGTTTATCCCCCACTAGCAGGCAACCTAGCTCATGCCGGGGCCTCCGTAGACCTCACTATTTTTTCACTTCACCTGGCAGGTGTCTCCTCAATTCTTGGTGCAATTAACTTTATTACCACAATTATTAATATAAAACCCCCAGCTATTTCCCAATACCAAACGCCTTTGTTTGTTTGGGCTGTTCTTATCACAGCTGTCCTTCTTCTCCTGTCTCTGCCAGTTCTTGCTGCAGGAATTACAATACTTCTGACTGACCGTAATTTAAACACCCACGTTCTTTGACCCAGCAGGTGGGGGTGATCCAATTCTTTACCAACACTTATTCTGATTCTTTGGTCATCCTGAAGTTTATATTCTTATTCTTCCTGGGTTTGGTATAATTTCACACATTGTTGCTTATTATTCCGGCAAAAAGAACCTTTCGGGTATATGGGGATGGTTTGAGCAATAATAGCAATTGGACTTCTTGGATTTATCGTTTGGGCCCACCATATATTACAGTAGGAATAGACGTAGACACACGAGCATACTTTACATCCGCTACTATAATTATTGCCATTCCCACAGGGGTAAAAGTCTTCAGCTGACTTGCCACCCTGCATGGAGGAACCATTAAATGAGAAACCCCACTCCTTTGAGCCCTCGGCTTTATCTTCCTGTTTACCGTGGGGGGCCTAACGGGTATTGTGTTGGCAAACTCTTCCCTGGATATTGTTCTACATGACACTTACTATGTAGTAGCCCATTTCCACTACGTCTTATCAATAGGAGCTGTCTTTGCAATTATCGCCGCCTTCGTACACTGATTCCCCCTATTTTCAGGCTACACCCTACACAGCACCTGAACAAAAATTCACTTTGGAATCATGTTCGTAGGTGTTAACCTTACCTTCTTCCCACACATTTCCTTGGACTAGCAGGTATGCCACGACGATATTCTGACTATCCGGATGCCTACACACTTTAAACACAATTTCTTCTATTGGATCCCTAATTTCCCTAGTAGCTGTAATTATGTTCTTGTTTATTATCTGAGAAGCCTTTGCAGCAAACGTGAAGTCCTCTCAGTGAATTAACACCCCAATGTTGAATGACTTCACGGCTGCCCTCCTCCATACCACACATTTGAAGAACCCGCATTTGTTCAAATTCAATATTCTAATTAGACTAGTTATGCCCCCGAGAAAGGAAGGAATTGAACCCTCATAAACTGATTTCAAGCCAATCGCATAACCGCTCTGCCACTTTCTTTATAAGATACTAGTAAAATATTATTACACTGCCTTGTCAAGACAAAATTGCAAGTTAAACTCTTGCGTATCTTATCATTAATAATGGCACATCCCTCCCAACTAGGCTTTCAAGATGCAGCTTCACCTGTTATAGAAGAACTTCTCCACTTTCATGACCACGCCCTAATAATCGTATTTCTTATTAGCACCCTTGTTCTTTATATTATTATAGCTATAGTTACCACAAAACTTACTAATAAATTCATCTTAGACTCCCAAGAGATTGAAATTATTTGAACACTCCTTCCAGCAATAATCCTTATTCTCATCGCACTCCCATCCCTCCGAATCCTCTACCTCATAGATGAAATTAATGACCCCCACCTCACAATTAAAGCCGTAGGCCATCAATGATACTGAAGTTATGAATACACGGACTATGAAGACCTCGGGTTTGACTCCTACATAATCCCCACACAAGACCTCACCCCTGGCCAATTTCGATTACTAGAGACAGATCACCGCATAGTTATTCCTGTTGAATCTCCAATCCGTGTTTTAGTCTCCGCAGATGATGTACTCCACTCCTGAGCTGTACCCAGCCTAGGAATTAAAATAGACGCAGTCCCAGGCCGACTAAACCAAACAGCATTCATTACCTCACGCCCTGGAGTATTTTATGGACAATGCTCAGAAATTTGCGGAGCAAATCACAGCTTCATGCCAATTGTAGTTGAAGCAGTTCCCCTTCAACACTTTGAAAATTGATCATCTCTAATACTTGAAGACGCTTCGCTAAGAAGCTAAACAGGGAATAGCGTTAGCCTTTTAAGCTAAAGAATGGTGACCCCCAACCACCCCTAGCGAAATGCCACAACTTAACCCTGCCCCATGATTTTTAATTCTAGCATTCTCCTGACTTGTCTTTTTAACTATTATTCCCCAAAAAGTATTAGCACACTCCTTTCCTAATGAACCAACCTCACAAACCAAGCAAATTCCACAAACAGAATCCTGAAACTGACCGTGATACTAAGCTTCTTTGATCAATTTATAAGCCCTTCCTTCTTAGGCATTCCTTTAATAGGACTAGCCCTTGCCCTACCATGAGCCCTTTACCCCCAACCTTCTACACGATGGGTAAATAACCGCCTTCTAACCCTTCAAAGCTGACTTATCAATCGATTCACCCAACAAATTTTTCAACCTATTAACCCCCCTGGCCACAAATGAGCCCTCCTACTAACATCCTTAATACTGTTTCTTATTACATTAAATATACTAGGCCTTTTTCCCTACACATTTACCCCTACCACCCAGCTATCCCTTAATATGGCCTTCGCTGTCCCTCTATGACTAGCAACAGTAATTATTGGCATACGCACACAACCAACCCACGCCTTAGGTCACCTCCTTCCAGAAGGAACCCCCACCCCCTTAATCCCCATCCTTATTATTATCGAGACAATTAGTCTGTTTATTCGCCCCCTTGCCCTGGGTGTTCGACTTACAGCCAACCTAACTGCCGGCCACCTACTCATTCAATTAATTGCAACCGCTGCATTCGTACTTCTCCCAATTATACCAACTACAGCAATCCTCACCTCTATACTTCTACTACTCCTTACACTATTAGAAGTTGCTGTCGCCATAATCCAAGCATATGTTTTCGTACTACTCTTAAGCCTCTATTTACAAGAAAACGTTTAATGGCCCATCAAGCACATGCATACCACATAGTAGACCCCAGCCCCTGACCCCTGACGGGCGCAGTAGCCGCCCTCCTAATAACATCTGGCCTAGCAATTTGAATACATTTTCACTCCACTATCCTTATATCCTTAGGCCTAATTCTCCTACTGTTAACAATGTATCAATGATGACGAGATATCATTCGAGAAGGAACATTCCAAGGCCATCACACCCCTCCCGTACAGAAAGGCCTACGCTATGGTATAATTCTATTTATTACTTCAGAGATCTTCTTCTTCCTAGGGTTTTTCTGAGCCTTTTACCACTCAAGCCTAGCCCCTACTCCAGAACTAGGCGGCTGCTGGCCTCCTACCGGAATTACAACATTAGACCCCTTTGAAGTCCCCCTCCTAAATACAGCAGTTTTATTAGCATCCGGAGTTACAGTTACTTGAGCGCATCATAGTATTATAGAAGGCCACCGCAAACAAGCAATTCAATCTCTTATCCTTACTATTGCCCTTGGTTTCTATTTCACAGTACTTCAAGCACTAGAATACTATGAAGCACCTTTCACCATTGCAGATGGGGTTTACGGCTCTACCTTCTTTGTTGCAACGGGATTTCACGGCCTTCACGTAATCATTGGCTCCACCTTCCTAACTGTCTGCCTACTACGACAAGTTCAATACCACTTCACATCAGCACACCATTTTGGATTTGAAGCTGCTGCCTGATACTGACATTTTGTCGACGTCGTATGGCTATTCCTTTATATTTCTATCTACTGATGAGGCTCATAGTCTTTCTAATATGAATATTAGTATAAGTGACTTCCAATCACAAAGTCTTGGTTAAACTCCAAGGAAAGATAATGAACCTAGTACTGGTTATACTTTTGATTTCCTCTGCTCTTTCTCTCCTTCTGGCAATTATCGCATTCTGACTTCCAATAATTAACCCCGATTACGAAAAGCTTTCACCCTATGAGTGCGGGTTTGACCCTCTAGGTACAGCACGATTACCTTTCTCACTCCGCTTCTTCTTAATTGCTATTCTATTTCTTCTATTTGACCTAGAAATTGCCCTCCTCCTCCCCCTCCCCTGAGGGGACCAACTTTCCACACCGCTTTTAACCTTCATCTGAGCATCTACTATCCTCATTCTTCTAACCCTTGGGCTAATTTATGAATGAATTCAAGGCGGGTTGGAGTGAGCAGAATAGGTATTTAGTTTAATAAAAACATTTGATTTCGGCTCAAAAAACTATGGTTTAACCCCATATTTACCTAATGACCCCTACTCACTTTGCATTTTCATCAGCCTTTATGCTAGGCCTAGCAGGGCTTGCCTTTCACCGAACCCACCTTCTTTCCGCACTACTTTGCTTAGAAGGCATAATATTAACCCTGTTCATCGCCCTTTCTCTATGAACATTACAACTTGACTCAACAAATTTTGCATCCTCCCCTATAATTCTTCTAGCATTCTCTGCTTGCGAGGCTAGCGCAGGGTTAGCCCTCCTAGTAGCCACTGCCCGCACACACGGCACTGACCGCCTCCAAACCCTTAACCTACTACAATGCTAAAAATCCTAATCCCCACTATACTATTACTATTATCCACATGACTAATTTCCCCTAAATACTTATGACCTACTACCCTTCTTTACAGTTTAATAATTGCCACCATTAGCTTAATCTGACTTGGAATGCCCCAAGAAACAGGCTGATCTTTTCTCAACCCCTACATAGCATGCGACCCCCTCTCCACCCCCCTCCTTATTTTAACATGTTGACTTCTCCCTTTAATAATTTTAGCCAGCCAAAATCACCTATCAGCCGAACCAACAAACCGCCAACGAACTTATATTTCCCTCCTAATTTTACTCCAAATTTTTCTCATTATAGCATTCAGCGCCACTGAACTAATTATGTTTTATGTAATATTTGAAGCCACTTTAATTCCAACTCTAATCATTATTACCCGCTGGGGAAATCAAGTAGAACGCCTGAATGCAGGGACTTACTTCTTATTTTATACACTAGCAGGATCTCTTCCCCTCTTGGTTGCCCTACTTGTCTTACAACACTCAACAGGAACCCTCTCTTTCCTAACCCTGGCCTACTCCCCCTTAACCCATTTAACCTCCTGAGCAGATAAAATCTGATGGGCAGCTTGCTTACTTGCTTTCCTAGTTAAAATACCCCTTTATGGAGCTCACCTTTGACTTCCAAAAGCACACGTTGAAGCACCCATTGCCGGCTCCATAGTCCTTGCTGCTGTCCTTTTAAAGCTTGGCGGTTACGGAATAATACGAATTCTAGTTATTCTAGACCCCCTTACAAAAGAACTCGCTTACCCCTTCATCATCCTTGCCCTCTGAGGCATAATTATGACAGGATCCATCTGTCTCCGACAGACAGACCTAAAATCCCTCATCGCCTACTCCTCCGTCAGCCATATAGGCCTAGTTGCAGCAGGTATTCTAATTCAGACACCCTGAGGATTTGCAGGTGCCCTAATTCTTATAATTGCCCACGGACTTACATCTTCTGCCCTTTTCTGCCTCGCAAACACAAATTATGAACGAACTCACAGCCGAACAATATTCCTAGCCCGAGGCCTTCAAATGGCCTTCCCCTTAATAACCGCCTGATGATTCATTTCTAGCCTAGCCAACCTAGCACTCCCCCCACTTCCTAATCTTATAGGAGAACTAATAATTATTTCCTCCCTCTTCAACTGGTCCGCATGAACACTCGTCCTGACTGGACTCGGAACTCTAATCACTGCAGGATATTCTCTCTACATATTTCTTTTAACCCAGCGAGGCCCCTTACCTTATCATCTAACCTCCATTGACCCATCCTACACCCGAGAACATCTTCTCATTATCCTCCACCTTCTTCCCCTCCTTCTACTTATTCTAAAACCAGAACTAATTTGAGGGTGAGTAACCTGTAGACATAGTTTAATAAAAACATTAGATTGTGATTCTAGAAAAGGGGGTTAAATCCCTCCTGTCCACCGAGAGAGGCCCGACAGCAACGATAACTGCTAATTTTCGTCCCCTTAGTTTGACTCTAAGGCTCACTTAAATTACAATGCTCCTAAAGGATAATAGTTTATCCATTGGTCTTAGGAACCAAAAACTCTTGGTGCAACTCCAAGTAGCAGCTATGCAAATTACCCCCACCTTAATATCCTCATGCATTATGCTTCTCCTTTTCCTTTTATTTTATCCAATTTTTACCTCACTCTCACCTAACCCCCTCCCCTCAAACTGAGCACTAATAAAAACCAAAACTGCCGTAAAGCTAGCCTTTTTCGTCAGTCTAATTCCACTATTTCTTTTTCTTGACCAGGGAACAGAAACAATCATCACAGCCTGATCTTGAGCTAACACCCTCACTTTCGATATTAACATCAGCTTAAAATTTGACCTCTACTCCTGCGTTTTTACACCTGTAGCCCTGTACGTCACATGATCTATTCTCGAATTTGCATCTTGATATATACACTCAGACCCACAATTAACCGCTTTTTCAAATATCTTCTAATTTTCCTAATTGCCATAATTATTCTAGTTACCGCAAACAACATATTTCAACTATTTATTGGTTGAGAAGGCGTTGGAATTATATCCTTTCTCCTCATTAGTTGGTGATACGGCCGGGCTGATGCAAACACAGCAGCCCTTCAAGCCGTTATTTATAACCGAGTCGGGGATATTGGACTTATTCTAGCAATAGCATGAATAGCCACCAACCTTAATTCCTGGGAAATTCAACAGTTAATTACTACCTCTAAAGATTTTGACCTCACTCTCCCTCTACTAGGTCTTGTACTAGCTGCCGCTGGTAAATCAGCACAATTCGGCCTCCACCCATGGCTTCCTTCCGCCATGGAAGGCCCCACGCCAGTCTCTGCCCTATTGCATTCCAGCACCATGGTCGTAGCTGGCATTTTTTTACTTATTCGACTTAGCCCCCTTATACAAAACAATGCTCTCGCCCTAACAACTTGCCTATGCCTAGGCGCATTCACCACCTTATTTACAGCAACCTGTGCCTTAACCCAAAATGACATTAAAAAAATTATTGCATTCTCCACATCCAGTCAACTGGGCTTAATGATAGTCACCATCGGACTTAACCAACCTCAACTAGCCTTCCTCCACATCTGCACCCATGCTTTCTTCAAAGCAATGTTATTTTTATGCTCGGGCTCCATTATCCACAGCCTAAATGATGAGCAAGACATCCGCAAAATAGGAGGCATACACTACTTAGCCCCCTTCACTTCCTCCTGCTTGACCATCGGAAACCTAGCCTTAACCGGTACCCCCTTCTTAGCTGGCTTTTTCTCAAAAGACGCAATCATCGAAGCACTAAACACATCTTACCTTAACGCCTGAGCCCTAATCCTAACACTAATTGCTACCTCCTTCACAGCAGTCTATAGTCTCCGCGTAGTCTTCTTCGTCTCAATAGGACACCCCCGCTTTACCCCACTCTCCCCTATTAACGAAAATAGTCCTGCCACAATCAACCCTATTAAACGACTAGCCTGAGGAAGCATTATCGCAGGTTTCCTTATTACCTCCTGCATTCTCCCACTAAACACACCTGTAATATCTATACCCCCCTTACTGAAATTAACAGCCCTCCTAATTACCATTCTTGGACTTTTAACAGCACTTGAATTAGCCTCCTTATCATCAAAACAATTTAAGCCTACTCCCAAATTCCCCTATCACCACTTCTCCAATATACTAGGCTTCTATCCTCACATCATTCACCGCCTAACTCCCAAAATTAGTTTATTCCTAGGCCAAACAATTGCTAGCCAAATAATTGACCAAACCTGACTAGAAAAAACCGGACCAAAAGCTACTTATTCATTAAACTACCCTCTCATCACGACCACAAGCAACCTCCAACGAGGAATAATCAAAACCTATCTTTCCCTATTCTTCTTCACCTCCCTCCTTGCTCTCTCCATATGTATGTTTAGACAGCCCGAAGCGATCCCCGACTCACACCCCGAGTCAACTCTAACACAACAAAAAGCGTTAACAATAGTACCCACGCCCCTGTAATTAACAAATACCCCCCTGAAGAATAAATCTCAGAAACACCTCCCACATCTCCCCGTACAACCCACAACTCCCCCAACTCATCCGATGCTATTCAACTTTCCAAATATCAATTTCCTCCTACAACTATGCCCACTACCCCCACCCCTACCAAATATCCTAATGTTAATCCCAAAATCGGCCAACTTCCCCACCCCTCTGGGTATGGCTCAGCCGCAAGAGCAGCTGAATACGCAAATACTACCACATCCCCCCCAAATAAATTAAAACAAAATTAAAGATAAAAATGAACCCCATGCCCAACCAAAACACCACACCCCACTCCCGCTACTATAACCAACCCTAAGGCTGCAAAATATGGAGAAGGGTTAGATGCAACCGCCGCCAAACCTAGCACTATACCAAACAATAACAAATATATTATATAAGACATCATTCTCGCCAGGATTCTAACCTAAACTAATGGCTTGAAAAACCACCGTTGTAATTCAACTACAAGAAACAATGGCTAACCTCCGAAAAACCCACCCCCTACTAAAAATTGCAAATGACACATTAGTGGACCTTCCCGCCCCAGTTAACATCTCTGCTTGATGGAACTTCGGCTCCCTCCTAGGACTCTGCCTTATCGCCCAAATCTTAACAGGCCTGTTCCTAGCAATACACTACACCTCTGACATCTCCACAGCATTTTCATCAGTCGCCCACATCTGCCGAGATGTAAACTACGGTTGACTAATCCGAAACATGCACGCCAACGGCGCTTCATTCTTCTTTATCTGCATCTATTTACACATTGGACGAGGTCTCTACTATGGGTCCTACCTCTATAAAGAAACATGAAATGTTGGCGTAGTTCTTCTACTCCTAGTAATAATAACAGCTTTCGTAGGT
>JABWDS010000029.1:5000-14639 GCA_014839685.1 Anableps anableps
AAGATTTGGACATAATAAGATGTTTTTTATTGTTTTATGTTAGTTATTCTGGCAGCATTTACCGATCATAATACTGATGCAAAAACATGACTTTAGTACCAAGTATAGAGGTCCCTGCTTTGTTTTATTACAACTAGTGGTGGGACTTACATTTTTCATTGAGTTCATTGTAGGATCATTAATAATTAATTAATCACAATTAATTGCATTTTAATCTAAAACCACATATGGACAAAATAAGGAACATTTTCAATTAAACTGAGCAAAGTTCATCTTTCCAGAGTTTCAGGAACCCCTGATCATTCATGGAGCTTCTTTAGAAATGTGGATTGTGGACGCTGACATTAGCGTTGTTGCTACATGTTTAGCATTGAGATGCTATTTTAAGCTAGCATAGCTTCTCTGATAGGCCGACTGCTTTTAGCACAACTTGAACACAACTAGAGTCTTTTCCAATGTCCCACCAGATCGTTTTTGAATCAAGAATTAACCCATAGTGGACCGAGAGAAGCAGCTTCGTTGGCCAATTACTGTTGTTTGTGGATGTCGCTTGTGCGTCAGATTTACAGGCATACCAGAAACACATGAATACAAAGGTTCTGGGTGGAACCTTTTATATAAAAAAGTGATTAATTGCGTCAAAATTTTTAACACATTACAATTTGTGTAAATAGTTAATCAAAGTGAACGTGTTAATGTTCCGCCCCTAGTTATAACAGGAAGGACTTGACCAGATCACACTTGCTGTTTATTCAGTTGTGTTGCATAAAAGATCCCTAAAGGTAATCGCTATTGTTGCTATGTGTCCATTAAGACAACCTAATGACAACAGAAGGAGCTGACATGTTACTGACATATTAGGTTCTATGAAGCATTTTTCCAATAAAATAGTCTTGAATATAACTTTATGATTAACAATCTTTCTTTTCAATAACAAACACATAGGGTTGACGTTTTCCAGTGAGACGGTTTCAGCATTTCATTTCTGCTCCAACACACTTTTTTCCTGTATGTTTTTAATTTCTTATTTAAATGATTTCTGAGCCTCTTCGTGTCACTTTGGATCTGCGGTTGCCTTCTCTTATTACATGCTCCGTTGGTATTCAGAGAGAAAGCGATGCATGAGCAGCCATGCGATTCACTGAAACTCTCAGTACCCTGTGTGAATAAGCACAAGCAGATTTTTTGGGCCATTCTGATGCAGCTGAGTGTTGCTCTTTGGCAGCCTTTCCCTTCGTTTCAGCTCTCACAGAACAACCCCGATTGTTTTCTCTTCTTTCTTGTGCTGTTGCTGTGTTGCAGTTTTTGTCCTCAAACATTCATTGGATTGCACAGAGTTAAATGGGCGCTGGCCCACGCCCAGATCTAATTTCTACTCTGTGACATGTTGGAATAATTATCACAGCGGTGAACCTAAACCACATGGGACGTTTGGGGAGTTATAAACATGGATGCAGATTGTGAAAAGGTCCTCCTGGAGAGAGAATCTGAAAAAGAACATCTCAGGAGCAGATTTTTGTGCCAGTAAAAATCATACCTGTTAGCACTACATCCAACCACGCCCTTTAATGCCACGTTGTAGTTCGAATAATACCACGCTTTGGCATTCGGTTTCAGCCACAGGAGATAAAGGTGCCTTCTTTCTCTGCTGCACATCTGGGAATTCTTCTCCCAGTCCTCACACTCATCGGTAATCTCCAGACTCACCAGTGCGGCATAATAAGTGAGTTATTATGCCCTTGTGTGAATTCGAGTCTGCATTTGCAGACTTCCAGAAACTTGGGTGGTGTGCCCAGAATACTCCCACAACATTAAAGGTTTCTTTCATCTCTTGTACTGTTTCTGTCTTTCTTTTCCCCAACCCGCTCTGTGTTTTCTTGCTGGAGCTCTTTCTCTCTCTGGATATCTTTGATTTACCATCTCTGCTGAAAACTGAAAATTAAAGCAATCCTGCGAGTCATAAATGGTTTGTGATACGGCAATCATTTTATGATGATGTTATCTTTTTATTAGCTTTTGCAAGAGCTAAAGGGAAGGTTGAGCTATTTTCTTATCATCACAAGTACCTCTTAGTTTTCCTCCTGGTCCTGTGACTTTTGTTTTTAGCACTGATAATAAAGAAAAATCATGCTCAAAACTCAACACACTTAGGTAATGGGGGGAAAAAATTCAACTTGCAAAACAAGTATTTTAAAAAAATATCTGCTGCCACCCTAATCGGCACCTTCAATACCCCTGTCTTACTTTTAGAATTCATCCTTTCGTTTCAGTGCCGTAAGAAAATAATGACAACATAAGCATCACACCCGCAACATCTACCTGATGCACTAATCTACTGACTTAACTGCTATAAGTGCTGCTAACCCTTCTTCCAGTTAAAGGTTATGTTTTCTATAGATAACATTAAAAATTTAATATTAATAAATAAATGTTACCAGAGTTCTTTCTGGAAAAGATTAGATTCTTCCAGTTCTTCCATCCTTCCTTCCTTCAAATTCTGGGAAGTCGAGTCTGGAAAAATATCAAATTTTACCTAGAAAGTGTAGGAAGTATGTTTTCTACACAGCATCATTATAACTTCACCATCAGTATGAATATTTGTTGCCTTTCTGATTAGGTCAGAATCATCCTAACCAAGCATATTTCATGTGGATACCTGGGATACCTCCTCATCTCATTCTGACCTATTTTCTGACCCAAGTTTATCCTCCCAACTCACTGAAGTAGAAAACCCCCACAGCTCTCTGTTCAGTGTGAAAATCTGAATTTATTGGAAAACTTTTTACACATCTTGATGAATGTTGCCAGTAAATGTGGAGGGAGCCGCAGGCTGGATCACACCATCTTCAGCTTGCTTCTCATTATGAAGAAGGCTTTGGCAGCCATCATATCTCACCAAGAGCCATCTTTTTGCTGCTCGCAGAGTTCCACTCATGCTCACCACTCGCCAGTATAAACAGCAACAAATGTTCTGGTGTCACTGAGGCATGGTGGTCAACCTGTAACATGACCCACCAGAGAGCTATTTTCAAACAGGCGGATTGAGGAGAAAAACTGCAGCTGGAGTGATTCTCTCCACCGGTCTCTGACAGTCCATCTGCTTAGCTTTGGACACAGCCCCGGGTTTGACTCATTCATCCTTGTGCTCTGCTGCCGAAGCTCACCACCTCTTAAAACACAGCTGCACAAAAGAGTCATCCCTGGGAATCCCTGCATGCACAGGACAAACTTTGTTTCTGTTGACTTCTCCCCTCCACGCTGTACTCCACATACCCAGGAAGCAGCACTAACCTGCTTCATCTTCCTCTGCTCTTCCTTGAAGCTTGAATCAGGATCCAGTCACAGTAAATTTGCAGTCGTGGTCACACAGTCTATTTGACCCTCACTGTACAAATAAATGGGGGGAAATGAAAGGCCAGAAATGAGACACATTGGGTTTATTTTTTGAACCATTACTGTGGTTTCACTCAATAAATATCTCCTCTGAAATGTCAATGGGTCTCTATCAATTTTGGTTTTCCATTGTCATTAAACTCTTATTGCTATGTCTGCTTGACTGATTTGGTTTTCAGAATAATTTTACCCCTTAATGCCTGAATTTATATCCAGTTGTACAATTTTTTTTATCTCTTGTCAAGCAGATGTTAAAATACTTAGAGATTATAAATTTGAACATTGCACCAAACATTAGTGTAAATTTAGGTATGGTGCTAATTACATCCATTAAGAACTTAAAGAATGAAACAAAGTGCTCAATCTCAGTATGTTTTTTTTTTTTTTTTACAAATGCTGTTTGGCAGTGTAGCACTCAGAATTGTTGTCTGAATGTCAAGGTGAGGCCCAACAGATTTACTTTCACAAGTGGAGCGTTATGGCTACCACTATGATGCTCCACTTGATATATATGTGAAACTTTATTAGAAATTGTTTTGAGTTTATTTAGATTCAGATACAGTCTCAATTGGGCTGCGTTTGCCACTAAATACATCTTGTATCAACCTTGTACTGAATACTTTCCAATTATGTTTTAAATGTTAATATTATATATGCATATGTTGTTAGTTGCTGTGGTTTCTCTGGGTTATTCTCTCTTTCTGCAGGTGTAGGAGCAGACCTCTAGGACACTGAGTTGTGTTGTGTCTATGCTTCTTTCTCTCCTCTATATCTATCTCCTCCTTTCCCTTTAAACCGTTTCCCCACCTTTCTCTCTTTCCTTTCTCCTTTCTTTTTTTTTTTTTTTTTTTGTTGACTCATCATTCAGAAACCACTGCTGCATCCTTGATGGTTGTGAAGGAGGCTCTACTTCTGCTTCTTGGTCTGACTCTCGATGTACAGTAGTGCATCTGTTTGCTGTCATTTTCACGTGGAGTTGATTTGGGGGTGTGGCCAGCAGAAGCTCATTTGCATAAATGTGACAGAGCTTTAAAAAAGGCAGAACTGAGGAGGTGAAAAAGGTCCCCTTTAAATTCAGAGTAGTCTTCAAACTTCTCCTGCATGCATTCAAGGCCATCCACAGTCTTGCTCCTACTTACCTATCAGATCTTCTCCACACTGCTACCTCCTCCATCTTCAGCACTTTGGGAAGCAGAGCTTTCAGCTGTTCTGCTCCCAAACTCTGGAACTCCCCACCATCCGTCATCCGGAATATCGACGCTCTCTCCCGCATTAAATCCAGACTCAAAACTCACCTGTTGAGGACAGCATTCTCTCTCAATGCCATCCTTCATTTTAACAATGTGTGTTCCCATCCATGGTTTTATTGTGTCTGCTTTTATTATAAAGTGGCCTCAGCATATATAAATAAAGCTTATTATTATTAGAATATGACAATGTTTGTACTGGGAGCAAATGGAGACAAATTTAGAGACTTTTCATTTTCAAAGCTTTTCAGGTAATTAGTTTTGATATTTGACATTCTTGTAACTTTGCAACTCAGCAAAAAGATTTGGAAAACTTTTTCCTAACCCTTCACGGTCTTTGAGTCTAGCTTGACATGTAGAAGGTCAACTCTTGCAACAGCAGCCTTTTCTGTCGGACATGTTTGCCAAAAGTTGTGCTGCTCTTCCCTACATATTTCAAGCTTGTGTTTCACTAACCACTGAGAACTTGGCAAAGTGGAAGATTTTCCATTGATCATGAGATTTTATTCTTGTTTTTTTCTTGGGTTGCACATATTTTTTCCTCTGCATACCTGTTGCAAACATTTAACATTCAACCAGACGTTCAATTTATTTTCTCTCCACTGAGAGATCTTCGAGCTGAACAAAGAGAAATGTTGCTCTGTTCTTGTTGGTTCTACATTTCCATTAGAAATCAGATGTTTACATACACTGTATACACAGATTCATGATGTTTTTTATTTCTCATCGTCAAGCATTAAGTCAGACTAAACTTTTATTTACCGACAGAGAAAAACATTTTGAGATTTATGCTACTTTCTTTAAAGGGGCAGTGTTATGTGTTTTCCAGACACATAGAATAATTTTATAGCTCAATCAAGTAACTATGTTACCTTCAGTTGTTATAAAAATGCTGTATATGTCAAATATGATTTAAAAGAAATTTGACTTCACAGTTTTACGCTTTGAAATTGGGCCTCTGTCTCTTTAAGAAAGTCCTGGTCCTTCTGAAAATCTGCCTTCAGGAAGTCATCACAACAGCACTTCTCTATTAACACTTTAACAACTTTTTTTTTATCAGCTTTTCACTGAAAAGTAGTTTGTACCCTAGCGTACGTCACTTTCCAACAAAGGTTGTGATCTATAACCAGACTTGACGGGAGAATGTAGTTTCTCTAGCGACCTCTGACCCGGACTAGTGTATGCTAGTTTTGGAGACTGGAGAAACTGGCGACGCAGATAGTGAAGCCAACCTGCATCATGAATCCTCATTAGAGGCATTTAATTCACTCCGTAGTCAAATTTAAATCATAGATCAATTTTTTCATAAGCATTCATACCAGCAGTGTTCTTAATGCTTTCTCTGGTGAGCCATAACTATATATAAGGACTTTCCAAATAAAAAAGGCCTATAAGCCTTAAATCAAAGTCTGCACATTTCATCGGTTTTCTCAACATCACATCCCTCTCCCCAGAGGACCAGCAGGGTGATGTGGACCACAGATTTAAACATAAACTGTGACAAGGTGAGAGGTAATGAGACTGATTGCTGTAAACATGTTAATGCAGTGGTGATACTCGTGTAATTCTAAGAATAGGTGCGCTTAGAAGATGTTGTAAAAGAAAGAATCAGGAAGGAAATGCAAACTATTCTGGCCTGATATATCGATTCACTCTATAACCCTAAATCCAAACTCCCAGAGTGCAGAGGGGCACGCTTTAATATCACTCGCACCCATGCACAATCAACTGTGGAGCCATTGGCCTCCTAAAATGCTGGTGTGTAACTTATTTGTCACGCTGCTACTGTGGCTACCAGAAATGAGGTTTTCTCAAATTTCCACCTCACTCACATCGATTTCTGCCCTCATGATTTCTCGTAAAATTGTGTTCCTTTACTCTTTTCTCCCTGGTTGCTGTTGGTGACCATGAAGAAACATTGATCAGATGCCTCATTTAAATACATGTTGACATTTGTGAAGTACTTTGTATTGAACATTTATGGCTCAATGTGGACGTGTGGAGGGCATAACATGAGGCGGAACCTTATAGCAAACATTGAGGTGCAGGTGTGATTAATAAAAGGGGAAATAACTTTCTAGTGGTTTTATAAATCTGGATTTTTGGGGGGGGCTTACACCATTTTTGGCTTTTGGGTGTACGTACACTTCTTAGTAAATCCTTCGCAGTGTTCAATAACCAGACCAGAAGATGACGTCCAGCTGTCATAGCGTTCATGAGGAGACGGGTTTCTCTGTCACAGAGATGAACGGTTTGGACTGAGATACGTGTATCCTCCCCCAGAACTCAAGACCTTGTGAAGATGCTGCTGAAGCTGGTAAGGGAGTCATTATCTAAGTGGAAGAAGAGAGGCTGAAAGGGCCCTCAGAAAGGAAGAAGCCATTATTCCAAAATCAACCAGAAAACACCTTCCCATCATCTTGTGATGGTGTTTTGCTGCAAGAGGGACTGGTGCACTTCACAAAAATAGATGGCAAATAAGCTTAGGCATAAATGGGTCTTCCAATGACTCATACCATCAAATTAGTGTCAAAGTGGCTCTAGGACAACCCAAGTCCATCTTTTTAAGTGTCCATCACTGATGTCCCTGACCCCAGTCTTGTAGGAAATTGGTGGGCGGAGCTGAAAAGGTGTGTGTCAGGATCAGGTCTGTATGGAGGAATGGGCCAAAATGCCAGCAAACTATTGGGAAAACCTGTAAAATCTTGATATTGAAGAATGTTTAAAATAATTCTCTAAAAATGTCTCCCTCTTTATTTTAGCTTTAAGCAAACAAAAATTATTTTGTAAATCCCAACTGACCTCAAACCAGCAAAGTTTAGTCTGATTAAATGTCAGACAACAGGAAAGAAGTTTGTCTTTTTATACGGTTTTACTGTACATTAGAGGAAGACCCCTTGTGACCCCTAAATTAAGATTCCTTTGCTCAAACATTAAGAGAATAACTTTTTGTGGCATCTCTACGCCTCATCCAAAGTGTGTGTTTTAAGGGTCGGAGCCTCAGTGAAGCGAAGCGGGAAGGAGAGCTGGAATGTTGAGTGAAAGGTTTTGAAAGAAATGAATCCCACGTTGGTTCAGTGATTATGGTTAATAAATCTGACCAAGACAGCATGATCTGGCTTGTTTTACAACATCTCGGTTGGAAAGTTTCTTGCTCAGATGTATTTGCTTTAGTCATTTGGGTTTTAGTTCTTCATTTTTTCCACTGTAGGCCTTCAGACATAAGGGCAGCAGTAAAAAAACCCCATTAATATTTCCCAGTCAATTAAATAATTCATTTTATTTCCAATAAATCTCTGGTAAATGTTGGCCCTTTTCCCTTTTTCAGACCCATCTGTGTATCGACCAGCCAGACGAACTGACTCTGGAGGGTTTCTGATGTTAAAAGCTTTGATCATGAGTAGCTCAAGGAGAGATTTTCATGACCTTTTGCTACTCAGCTCAGCTGTAGATCCAAAACCGATCAATATAGTCTATCTGTTAGAACTTGAAATATTTGAGATGAATTTTGGGTCATTTTCTGTGGAATTTCTTCTATGTTTTGCTTACAGTAGATTCTGAAAGATTTGTTCAGACGATTTGACTGTTTGGGAGTGTTTAACTCAGCTTTAAATGTAAGCTTGTGAGCTTGGCTGTCAGTTACTGAAGGAAAAAAAGTGCAGCTCTATGGTTTGTCATGGCAACAAAAATCCTATTTAGTTGAACCTGAAGTTTCACTCTGGGGATTTAGTGGAGTTGATGGTAAAAATAGATCCATCAGTGGCTTTAGGTGTTAACGAGACACAGCTAAACATTGGAAGCACTAAAACGGGAGTATTTTCTTTTTTCTGAGTGAACTTTGTAGGGAAAGGTTACCAGACATAGCGAATAGTGCCACACGTTGCAGTGAAAATCTTTCAAGTGTGGATCAAGAATAAAAATTTGTATGCTCACCCCCTCAGGTCATACGTTTTTCATATTTCCCATTAGTCACCTGAATTTCAGGATGATGGACATTTTTCAAGATGGCTGCCATTTTTTGAGCCTTTTAAATCATAAAATGGGACCCATTTACATGACTTGGATAAACTTATGTCACATCATAAATTTTCGACTCTGGTCGTCCTATTCATGCAACTTTTAAAGTAATATGTGGTAAAATCAGATGCCAAAACTGAAACTGAGGACTTTTCTGTTTCAGAGTTTCACACCAGTTGTCAACTGGAAGGAGATGAAGCTGTGTGATTCAGACTGACAGTATCTTAATGGTTAGCATTAGCTTTTACATAATTTTTTTTTAAATGTGTTTAAGCGTAGCGGACTTACGGTTGGTTTCCACTAATTTTTTTGTGTTTGGGTGGTTAGCATTATAAGATTCTTGTTTAGCGAATTAGTGAACCAAACTTTTTTGTTAGGCTATGGCTAATAACTACTGACAATTTTAGTCCAAATTTTAGTCCAAACAATTCTCCATTGCAACCACGGTGGCCATTTTGAAAAATGTCCACCAGAAAAAGGAAACACAAGGTCAAGAAAATATATCTGATTTTTATGGTTCAAAATGCGTAGGCTATGATTTAACACCAAACACATTCATATACATACCGATTTTAGTGCAAAATTAATTTTCCATGACAACCATGGTAGCCATCTTGAAAAATCAAAATATTCTAAGTATATATGATTTCTATGGGTCCAGTTGTGTATGATTTGACACTAAAAGTATTCATCTGTGATAAATATTGGCAAATTTAGTGCAAAATACATTTTCCATGATGACAATGAAAATAGCCGTCATCTTGAATTTTTCAGTGGCTAGCTCTTTTTTTTTTTTTTTTTTTAAAGCAAGCCCCTAGGAACATCGGTGCCAAGTTAGGTTCTTGAATCCGCATGTGAAAGATTTTGCTGAAGTATTTAATTATCTTCTCCACCATAGTGTCAGCTGTCAGCATTGCTATGATGTTGTAGTGTTGTTTTGACAATGTACTTGCAAATATAAGCATATTCATAATGGAACACT
>JABWDS010000030.1:5000-12500 GCA_014839685.1 Anableps anableps
TTTGGAAAAATGTTCAAAAAATGTTCTAAGTGTGGGGTGGGTGGAGGTTCATTTGGGACCTTTACCAGGGTGCGTTTTGGGCCATTCTGAGTTGACTGGAATGGGTCTTAGGGTTAGGGTTAGGGTAGGGTTAGGGGCTAGGTTATAGGATGAAAACCAAAGCGAACAAATGTTCGCTTTGTTATAACTCCAAAACTATACGTGTCATCTGAACCAAACTTGGCACAGAGACTATGGGGGACCCATAGAATATACCCACAAAGTTTGGTGGTCATGGCTTATTGCTTTGACATAGCTGCCATAGACTTCCATTCATTTTTGTTCAGAGTATAAGTCCAAGTAGGAAGGTGCTAGGGAGTTGGGAGTAGGTTCCCTGTGCTCAGGGGCTCCCTCTGAGTCCAACAGTACCTGACACGTCCATATCCGAAGACCTTTGGAAAAATGTTCAAAAAATGTTCTAAGTGTGGGGTGGGTGGAGGTTCATTTGGGACCTTTACCAGGGTGCGTTTTGGGGCCATTCTGAGTTGACTGGAATGGGTCTTAGGGTTAGGGTTAGGGTAGGGTTAGGGGCTAGGTTATAGGATGAAAACCAAAGCGAACAAATGTTCGCTTTGTTATAACTAGGGTAGGGTTAGGGTTAGGGTTAGGGTTAGGGGTTAGGGGTTAGGGTTAGGGTTAGGGTTAAGGGTTAGGGTTAGGGTTAGGGTTAGGGTTAGGGTAGGGTTAGGGTTAGGGTTAGGGTTAGGTTATAGGATGAAAACCAAAGCGAACAAATGTTCGCTTTGTTATAACTCCAAAACTATACGTGTCATCTGAACCAAACTTGGTACAGAGACTATGGGGGGACCCATAGAATATACCCACAAAGTTTGGTGGTCATGGCTTATTGCTTTGACATAGCTGCCATAGACTTCCATTCATTTTTGTTCAGAGTATAAGTCCAAGTAGGAAGGTGCTAGGGAGTTGGGAGTAGGTTCCCTGTGCTCAGGGGCTCCCTCTGAGTCCAACAGTACCTGACACGTCCATATCCAAAGACCTTTGGAAAAATGTTCAAAAAATGTTCTAAGTGTGGGGTGGGTGGAGCTTCATGTGGGACCTTTACCAGGGTGCGTTTTGGGCCATTCTGAGTTGACTGGAATGGGTCTTAGGGTTAGGGTTAGGGTAGGGTTTGGGGCTAGGTTATAGGATGAAAACCAAAGCGAACAAATGTTCGCTTTGTTATAACTCCAAAACTATACGTGTCATCTGAACCAAACTTGGTACAGAGACTATGGGGGACCCATAGAATATACCCACAAAGTTTGGTGGTCATGGCTTATTGCTTTGACATAGCTGCCATAGACTTCCATTCATTTTTGTTCAGAGTATAAGTCCAAGTAGGAAGGGTAGGGTTAGGGTTAGGGTTAGGGTTAGGGGTTAGGGTAGGGTTAGGGTTAGGGTTAGGGTTAGGGTTAGGGTAGGGTTAGGGTTAGGGTTAGGGTTAGGGTTAGGGTTAGGGGTTAGGGTTAGGGTTAGGGTTAGGGTTAGGTTATAGGATGAAAACCAAAGCGAACAAATGTTCGCTTTGTTATAACTCCAAAACTATACGTGTCATCTGAACCAAACTTGGCACAGAGACTATGGGGGACCCATAGAATATACCCACAAAGTTTGGTGGTCATGGCTTATTGCTTTGACATAGCTGCCATAGACTTCCATTCATTTTTGTTCAGAGTATAAGTCCAAGTAGGAAGGTGCTAGGGAGTTGGGAGTAGGTTCCCTGTGCTCAGGGGCTCCCTCTGAGTCCAACAGTACCTGACACGTCCATATCCGAAGACCTTTGGAAAAATGTTCAAAAAATGTTCTAAGTGTGGGGTGGGTGGAGGTTCATTTGGGACCTTTACCAGGGTGCGTTTTGGGCCATTCTGAGTTGACTGGAATGGGTCTTAGGGTTAGGGTTAGGGTAGGGTTAGGGGCTAGGTTATAGGATGAAAACCAAAGCGAACAAATGTTCGCTTTGTTATAACTAGGGTAGGGTTAGGGTTAGGGTTAGGGTTAGGGGTTAGGGGTTAGGGTTAGGGTTAGGGTTAAGGGTTAGGGTTAGGGTTAGGGTTAGGGTTAGGGTAGGGTTAGGGTTAGGGTTAGGGTTAGGTTATAGGATGAAAACCAAAGCGAACAAATGTTCGCTTTGTTATAACTCCAAAACTATACGTGTCATCTGAACCAAACTTGGTACAGAGACTATGGGGGACCCATAGAATATACCCACAAAGTTTGGTGGTCATGGCTTATTGCTTTGACATAGCTGCCATAGACTTCCATTCATTTTTGTTCAGAGTATAAGTCCAAGTAGGAAGGTGCTAGGGAGTTGGGAGTAGGTTCCCTGTGCTCAGGGGCTCCCTCTGAGTCCAACAGTACCTGACACGTCCATATCCAAAGACCTTTGGAAAAATGTTCAAAAAATGTTCTAAGTGTGGGGTGGGTGGAGCTTCATGTGGGACCTTTACCAGGGTGCGTTTTGGGCCATTCTGAGTTGACTGGAATGGGTCTTAGGGTTAGGGTTAGGGTAGGGTTTGGGGCTAGGTTATAGGATGAAAACCAAAGCGAACAAATGTTCGCTTTGTTATAACTCCAAAACTATACGTGTCATCTGAACCAAACTTGGTACAGAGACTATGGGGGACCCATAGAATATACCCACAAAGTTTGGTGGTCATGGCTTATTGCTTTGACATAGCTGCCATAGACTTCCATTCATTTTTGTTCAGAGTATAAGTCCAAGTAGGAAGGGTAGGGTTAGGGTTAGGGTTAGGGTTAGGGTTAGGGTTAGGGTAGGGTTAGGGTTAGGGTTAGGGTTAGGGTTAGGTTATAGGATGAAAACCAAAGCGAACAAATGTTCGCTTTGTTATAACTCCAAAACTATACGTGTCATCTGAACCAAACTTGGTACAGAGACTATGGGGGACCCATAGAATATACCCACAAAGTTTGGTGGTCATGGCTTATTGCTTTGACATAGCTGCCATAGACTTCCATTCATTTTTGTTCAGAGTATAAGTCCAAGTAGGAAGGTGCTAGGGAGTTGGGAGTAGGTTCCCTGTGCTCAGGGGCTCCCTCTGAGTCCAACAGTACCTGACACGTCCATATCCGAAGACCTTTGGAAAAATAGGGTTAGGGTTAGGGTTAGGGTTAGGGTTAGGGTTAGGGTAGGGTTAGGGTTAGGGTTAGGGTTAGGGTAGGGTTAGGGTTAGGTTATAGGATGAAAACCAAAGCGAACAAATGTTCGCTTTGTTATAACTCCAAAACTATACGTGTCATCTGAACCAAACTTGGTACAGAGACTATGGGGGACCCATAGAATATACCCACAAAGTTTGGTGGTCATGGCTTATTGCTTTGACATAGCTGCCATAGACTTCCATTCATTTTTGTTCAGAGTATAAGTCCAAGTAGGAAGGTGCTAGGGAGTTGGGAGTAGGTTCCCTGTGCTCAGGGGCTCCCTCTGAGTCCAACAGTACCTGACACGTCCATATCCGAAGACCTTTGGAAAAATGTTCAAAAAATGTTCTAAGTGTGGGGTGGGTGGAGCTTGATGTGGGACCTTTACCAGGGTGCGTTTTGGGCCATTCTGAGTTGACTGGAATGGGTCTTAGGGTTAGGGTTAGGGTTAGGGTTAGGGTTAGGTTATAGGATGAAAACCAAAGCGAACAAATGTTCGCTTTGTTATAACTCCAAAACTATACGTGTCATCTGAACCAAACTTGGTACAGAGACTATGGGGGACCCATAGAATATACCCACAAAGTTTGGTGGTCATGGCTTATTGCTTTGACATAGCTGCCATAGACTTCCATTCATTTTTGTTCAGAGTATAAGTCCAAGTAGGAAGGTGCTAGGGAGTTGGGAGTAGGTTCCCTGTGCTCAGGGGCTCCCTCTGAGTCCAACAGTACCTGACACGTCCATATCCGAAGACCTTTGGAAAAATGTTCAAAAAATGTTCTAAGTGTGGGGTGGGTGGAGCTTGATGTGGGACCTTTACCAGGGTGCGTTTTGGGCCATTCTGAGTTGACTGGAATGGGTCTTAGGGTTAGGGTTAGGGTAGGGTTAGGGGCTAGGTTATAGGATGAAAACCAAAGCGAACAAATGTTCGCTTTGTTATAACTCCAAAACTATACGTGTCATCTGAACCAAACTTGGTACAGAGACTATGGGGGACCCATAGAATATACCCACAAAGTTTGGTGGTCATGGCTTATTGCTTTGACATAGCTGCCATAGACTTCCATTCATTTTTGTTCAGAGTATAAGTCCAAGTAGGAAGGTGCTAGGGAGTTGGGAGTAGGTTCCCTGTGCTCAGGGGCTCCCTCTGAGTCCAACAGTACCTGACACGTCCATATCCGAAGACCTTTGGAAAAATGTTCAAAAAATGTTCTAAGTGTGGGGTGGGTGGAGCTTGATGTGGGACCTTTACCAGGGTGCGTTTTGGGCCATTCTGAGTTGACTGGAATGGGTCTTAGGGTTAGGGTTAGGGTTAGGGTTAGGGTTAGGTTATAGGATGAAAACCAAAGCGAACAAATGTTCGCTTTGTTATAACTCCAAAACTATACGTGTCATCTGAACCAAACTTGGTACAGAGACTATGGGGGACCCATAGAATATACCCACAAAGTTTGGTGGTCATGGCTTATTGCTTTGACATAGCTGCCATAGACTTCCATTCATTTTTGTTCAGAGTATAAGTCCAAGTAGGAAGGTGCTAGGGAGTTGGGAGTAGGTTCCCTGTGCTCAGGGGCTCCCTCTGAGTCCAACAGTACCTGACACGTCCATATCCAAAGACCTTTGGAAAAATGTTCAAAAAATGTTCTAAGTGTGGGGTGGGTGGAGCTTGATGTGGGACCTTTACCAGGGTGCGTTTTGGGCCATTCTGAGTTGACTGGAATGGGTCTTAGGGTTAGGGTTAGGGGTAGGGTTAGGGGCTAGGTTATAGGATGAAAACCAAAGCGAAGGGTTAGGGTTAGGGTTAGGGTTAGGGTTAGGGGTTAGGGTTAGGGTTAGGGTTAGGGTTAGGGGTTAGGGTTAGGTTATAGGATGAAAACCAAAGCGAACAAATGTTCGCTTTGTTATAACTCCAAAACTATACGTGTCATCTGAACCAAACTTGGTACAGAGACTATGGGGGACCCATAGAATATACCCACAAAGTTTGGTGGTCATGGCTTATTGCTTTGACATAGCTGCCATAGACTTCCATTCATTTTTGTTCAGAGTATAAGTCCAAGTAGGAAGGTGCTAGGGAGTTGGGAGTAGGTTCCCTGTGCTCAGGGGCTCCCTCTGAGTCCAACAGTACCTGACACGTCCATATCCGAAGACCTTTGGAAAAATGTTCAAAAAATGTTCTAAGTGTGGGGTGGGTGGAGGTTCATTTGGGACCTTTACCAGGGTGCGTTTTGGGCCATTCTGAGTTGACTGGAATGGGTCTTAGGGTTAGGGTTAGGGTAGGGTTAGGGGCTAGGTTATAGGATGAAAACCAAAGCGAACAAATGTTCGCTTTGTTATAACTCCAAAACTATACGTGTCATCTGAACCAAACTTGGTACAGAGACTATGGGGGACCCATAGAATATACCCACAAAGTTTGGTGGTCATGGCTTATTGCTTTGACATAGCTGCCATAGACTTCCATTCATTTTGTTCAGAGTATAAGTCCAAGTAGGAAGGTGCTAGGGAGTTGGGAGTAGGTTCCCTGTGCTCAGGGGCTCCCTCTGAGTCCAACAGTACCTGACACGTCCATATCCAAAGACCTTTGGAAAAATGTTCAAAAAATGTTCTAAGTGTGGGGTGGGTGGAGCTTCATGTGGGACCTTTACCAGGGTGCGTTTTGGGCCATTCTGAGTTGACTGGAATGGGTCTTAGGGTTAGGGTTAGGGTAGGGTTAGGGGCTAGGTTATAGGATGAAAACCAAAGCGAACAAATGTTAGGGTAGGGTTAGGGTTAGGGTTAGGGTTAGGGTTAGGGAGGGTTAGGGTTAGGGTTAGGGTTAGGGTTAGGGTAAGGGTTAGGGTTAGGGTTAGGGGTTAGGGTTAGGGTTAGGGTTAGGGTTAGGGTTAGGGGGTTAGGGTTAGGGTTAGGGGGTTAGGGTTAGGGTTAGGGTTAGGGTTAGGGTTAGGGTTAGGGGGTTAGGGGTAGGGTTAGGGTTAGGGTTAGGGTTTAGGGTTAGGGGTTAGGGTTAGGGGTTAGGGTTAGGGTTAGGTTATAGGATGAAAACCAAAGCGAACAAATGTTCGCTTTGTTATAACTCCAAAACTATACGTGTCATCTGAACCAAACTTGGTACAGAGACTATGGGGGACCCATAGAATATACCCACAAAGTTTGGTGGTCATGGCTTATTGCTTTGACATAGCTGCCATAGACTTCCATTCATTTTTGTTCAGAGTATAAGTCCAAGTAGGAAGGTGCTAGGGAGTTGGGAGTAGGTTCCCTGTGCTCAGGGGCTCCCTCTGAGTCCAACAGTACCTGACACGTCCATATCCGAAGACCTTTGGAAAAATGTTCAAAAAATGTTCTAAGTGTGGGGTGGGTGGAGCTTGATGTGGGACCTTTACCAGGGTGCGTTTTGGGCCATTCTGAGTTGACTGGAATGGGTCTTAGGGTTAGGGTTAGGGTAGGGTTAGGGGCTAGGTTATAGGATGAAAACCAAAGCGAAGGGTTAGGGTTAGGGTTAGGGTTAGGGTTAGGGGTTAGGGTTAGGGTTAGGGTTAGGGTTAGGGGTTAGGGTTAGGTTATAGGATGAAAACCAAAGCGAACAAATGTTCGCTTTGTTATAACTCCAAAACTATACGTGTCATCTGAACCAAACTTGGTACAGAGACTATGGGGGACCCATAGAATATACCCACAAAGTTTGGTGGTCATGGCTTATTGCTTTGACATAGCTGCCATAGACTTCCATTCATTTTTGTTCAGAGTATAAGTCCAAGTAGGAAGGTGCTAGGGAGTTGGGAGTAGGTTCCCTGTGCTCAGGGGCTCCCTCTGAGTCCAACAGTACCTGACACGTCCATATCCGAAGACCTTTGGAAAAATGTTCAAAAAATGTTCTAAGTGTGGGGTGGGTGGAGGTTCATTTGGGACCTTTACCAGGGTGCGTTTTGGGCCATTCTGAGTTGACTGGAATGGGTCTTAGGGTTAGGGTTAGGGTAGGGTTAGGGGCTAGGTTATAGGATGAAAACCAAAGCGAACAAATGTTCGCTTTGTTATAACTCCAAAACTATACGTGTCATCTGAACCAAACTTGGTACAGAGACTATGGGGGACCCATAGAATATACCCACAAAGTTTGGTGGTCATGGCTTATTGCTTTGACATAGCTGCCATAGACTTCCATTCATTTTTGTTCAGAGTATAAGTCCAAGTAGGAAGGTGCTAGGGAGTTGGGAGTAGGTTCCCTGTGCTCAGGGGCTCCCTCTGAGTCCAACAGTACCTGACACGTCCATATCCAAAGACCTTTGGAAAAATGTTCAA
>JABWDS010000030.1:20000-26637 GCA_014839685.1 Anableps anableps
CTCCACTACCTCTTGCTTCCAGTAATGCAAGTCAACATGTTGAAGGATTGTTACCACTTGATCAAGAAGCATATCGATCTCACAGCTTGTAGTCCATTGGGGATAAAAGCATTGCGTAACTCTGTTTGCCACACCTTGGCTTATGTGGATGGCGGATATCACCTCAGCATCATGTTCCTGCCTGCATGCCTGAAAGATCCTGACAGCAGGCTGTTCAAGAAAGAGCTTTACAAGGTGTATGCCTGTGAGATGTTTAACAACTTACGCTGGAAGTTCCAATGTCAGCTCAAGGGTGCAAGTGCGAAGGACAAATGCCGACCGACCTTACAAAAGCAGGTGTTGACTGATACAAGTGCTTTCAATGTGCTTCCACAGGATTCGTTCTATGTGTTTTCCTTGTTGGACAAGGCCTTGGACGAGCTGCAGGAGTGTTATTTCATGAGAGCAGCCTTGTATTTGACACGGTTTGGTCAAAAATTGAAGATGTCCATCGATGTCACAGACTTTGTGGACCCTTCTGCTGTGGCCTCAATGTCGATCCACGTTGCAACCACAGTGTCAGCCCGGAACCCAGATATACACACTCTGTTTTCTCGTTTTGGGCTGGAAGGTGTGGTAGGAGCAAGGGGATCCTTGTACTCCATTCTTGGTATGCATGAGGCCACCAACTTTCAAACGGAGTTGTCCCATTTGCCTGTCCAAGTCAGTGATGCACTGCAGCGGGTGTTGCAAGGTGCAGGAAAGCTCAACTTCCTCCAGCTGTATGTGGATTCACCACATGTCCACCTGAAAATGCCATTCAAGCACCCAGTAAGTGGCACAATTGTCACATGTGGTTTGTCTCATCCACAATTTCAGAAGGCACTGTTGTCCAGAGCATTAATGTACCTGAGACACATGGACGATCTTAAGGACAAGATGATCTGTCAGTTGAAACTGAGGGTTGAACAGGTGCGTCTGTTGACCGAAGACATTCCAGGTATGATCTTTCCTGAGCATTACTTCTCCAAAGCAGATATGATGGTGTTGTTGCGTGAAAATGCCATGATCATTCCATTCAAGGAGGGTGCGTGCAATCAGGGGCTGATGTCAGTTTTGCGTGACGTGGTGCATCATCTTGTTCAGGAGCTGTGGGTTCTGTACACAGGCAGTGTAGGGGTTGCCAAGTACGACGCTTGCTGGAAGGCTTTCCAGAACGAGCTTGCATTGGAAGAGCTGTTTTACGGCCATCCGTTGTCTCCTGCGGATTACGCTCTCAGTGTTAGCTTGGGTACCAATACCGTGAACCCAAACAGTATCACCCACACCCGAGGGTTCATAGGTCTGGCCGCCCATTCGTCGGCAAGTGGAGGTGAGAAGCCACCCCCGCTGGAACACTGGACAAGGGATCAGTTACAGAAGAGCCGTATCGAAAGGATCTTTCCTGTTTGTCAGACCATTGAAGCAGCGCCTTCTGTGATAGGGTCAGCCCTTGTCAGACTGTTGCTGTGTGACATATTCAAGAGGAACACAGAGATTCCATTCAGTGCTCTGAAATCTGACACACCGCCTGGAAGACTGGCAGGGTCACAGAAAGTGGAAGTCCTCAGTGAAGACTTGAGTGTGAAGAAGAGCTTTCCTGCACCAAATACCTTTGGAAGGGCCTGTGCTATTCTTGTGAATGCAGAGAAAGATGTGAAGGACTGCCTAGTCCAAGGCTTCAAAGCAGAGAAGTTGAAGTTCTTTCCATCCTTGAAGTTCCGAGACTTGAGAGGATCTCACAAAATCTATTGGAACGGAAAAGACTACGTAGTACTTGAAGTCGACGGCGCAACAACATCGCTGTCAAGGATTGCCAGTGCAACTCTGCAGGTTTGCACAGAGGTTGAGAGGAGGTCTCTTGCTTATTCTAGGAGTCTGGAAAAGTATAGAGAGCATGGCATGGTATGGATGGAGATGGTTTTGCACAGACTCCCTTCTTCAGTGAAAGGGTCACTTCAGTTGAAGGTCCTAACGTTTGTCAGTTCTGTGGCCATGATTATGAATGGGGACTATGTTGACTATAAGCACCTGCGTGAGCTGTTGGAAGAGATGTCAAAAGATCTCTCACAGTCTACACTTCAAAAATGGAGAGTCCTGTCAAACTTCACCCTTCCAAAAGTGTACAACTTCATCATCTGGAAGTTACATGAGGACATACCTTACCGTGTCCAAGGAAAGCCAAAGGGCGCCATCATCAAACCATCTACGCACAAGGATGAGGAACAGCCATATGAGGATGTGCAAGAAATCGAAGAGCAAGACAACCTTCAGCCAATGGCTCGTACTGAACCAATGACATTGCCGGCCAACACATCAAAGAGATGGAGTGAAGAGGAAATCGGAATGATCAACGTGGAAAAAAGTGTGAGAGATAAGGTCGCCTATGATGCGTACGTGAAGAAGTGCCATCAGAAGAAGGTACCTGTGCGTACGTTCATGTCATTTCGGCTAAAGAGGAAGCGAATTTTGGGAAGTTACAAGCTGTAGAGGAATGTAGGTGAAGATCCATTATGGAAAGAAAGTAAACATAAATAGGGTTAATTGATCATGTAAAGAAGGATTTTTGTGTGAAGTTAATATATTGAAGGGTTTTAATAAGATATCACAAGCAGTGTAGTTGTTGAAGATAAGGAAAGAAGTTGTTAAAGATAAGAAGTAATAAGAAACAGGGTGTGTAGGGGTTTTACAGCAGAAGGGAAAATGTTTTTCAAAAATGTAGAGGGAAGGAAAAGGTAAAAAAAAAAGAAAAGAAGCAGAGAAAGTGAAATAATGGAAGAGTGGGCGTGGCCTAGTGTGGGTGTGGTGGGGTGGGGTGTGGGCGTGTTCAATGTGGGAGTGGATGTGATGAAAGGGTAGTTTTAAATCAGTATGTAGATATGCATTATACAGCAAAAAGTCAGTTTTGAATAAATGTACACCCATATAATATGTATTCACTATACATATAGTCATTTTTCATCAGACCTTCATCAATACAACATGTACTGAATAAATACACAGTCACAGATAGACAAATAGAGTTCATAACAGACAGAAATACACACACATTTATTTATCAAGCTGTATATATTTGCAAATACAGTCAGATTACAGTCATTTCTCATCAGACCTTCATCCATACAACATGCACTGAATAGACACACTCACACATAGACACAAATAGAGTTAGTAATAGACAGACATACACGCACATTTATTTATCAAGCATTATATATTTGCAAACACAGTAGGATCACAGTCCATTTCTTATCAGATTCTTCATCCATACAACATGCAGTGATAAATAAGCACCACTCACACATAGACATAAATAGAGTTCATAATATACAGACATACACGCACATTTATTTATCAAGCATCATACAGTTCCAAAAACATTGAATCAGATCATTTCTCATCAGACCTTCATCCATACAACATGCACTGAATAGACACACCTCACACATAGACACAAATAGAGTTAGTAATAGACAGACATACACGCACATTTATTTATCAAGCATTATATATTTGCAAACACAGTAGGATCACAGTCATTTCTTATCAGATCTTCATCCATACAACATGCAGTGAATAAATAAGCACACTCACACATAGACATAAATAGAGTTCATAATATACAGACATACACGCACATTTATTTATCAAGCATCATACAGTTCCAAAAACATTGAATCAGAATCATTTCTCATCAGACCTTCATCCATACAACATGCACTGAATAGACACACTCACACATAGACACAAATAGAGTTAGTAATAGACAGACATACACGCACATTTATTTATCAAGCATTATATATTTGCAAACACAGTAGGAATCACAGTCATTTCTCATCAGACCTTCATCCATACAACATGCACTGAATAGACATACTCACACATAGACATAAATAGAGTTAGTAATAGAACAGATATACACGCACATTCATTTGTCAAGCTGTATATATTACAAACACAGTTGGATCACAGTCATTTGGAGTGAGTTGTTCGAAGTGAAAGGTTGTCATCTCAGTCAGTCAGTGTTGCCAGGATAGAGGAAGAATATGGAGGAAATGAATGACCTCCTTGATGTTGGACAGCTGAATGCCTGTACTTTGAGTGATGCTGTGGAGGAATGTAAGTCCATCGAGGAGTTCTTATGGGCTGATAAAAATATGAGTTTTCACTCAACCTACATCAGCAATCCTGAAGAGCTTTTTACCTTGAAACTGCGATCTTGATGGGGTGGTGATTGAGCTAAATCGCCTGTACGGGAATAGTAGGGGGGCTGCACCACATTTTGCTTCCCCCAATGTATCCTGCCACCCTGAAGCCTGGCTACACTATATTAAGAAGCATGTGGATCTCTCCGAGTGTAACCCAGATGGGTTAAGGTGTTTTGCGCAACGTTGTTTGCCATACGCTGGTGGGCTACATAGATGGAGGCTACCATCTCAGTCTGATGTTTTTTTCCAAAAAGTTTGAAATGAGCCGACAAAAGGCTGTGGAAAAAAGACATGTACACCCTCTGTGCCTGTGGAGATGGCCAAGAACATCAGATGGAAGTTTCAGCAGATGCTGAAAAAAGCTGATCCGGCGGACAAATGCCCGACCATCCTTAGCAAAAACAAGTGTTGAGTGAAACA
Source organism: Anableps anableps (assembly GCA_014839685.1). Lineage (NCBI taxonomy): Eukaryota > Metazoa > Chordata > Actinopteri > Cyprinodontiformes > Anablepidae > Anableps > Anableps anableps. Next base: position 24,650 of record JABWDS010000030.1, read on the forward strand.
AACAGTTTCCACGTGCTGGCACAGGACTCATTCTTTGTCCACTCTCTGCTTGATAAGGCAATAGAGGAGGTCAGCGATTGCTGTATCATGAAGCCAGTGCTCTTCGTCTTACGGTTTGGCCAAAAGATGAGGGAGACATTCAACTTGAGCAATATCCTGGATCCTTCTTCTGTGACAGCCATGTCAGTCCATGTGGCGTGCACTCTGTCAGCCAGTGATCCTGACATGCATTGTTTATTTTCCCGTTTTGGGCTCTCCGAGTTGGTGTGCTCCAGAGGGAACCTGTATTCTGTCCTTGGGATACATGAGGCGACTAACTATCAGACAGAGCTCAATGTTTTCCCAGTGAGAGTGGGCAAGGAACTTCAGGAGGTGCTGGTTGGTGAAGGGAAGGTGACATTCTTCCAGTTCTATGTGGATTCCCCCCATGTCCACTTGACTGTACCTTTCAAGCGTAGCGCTGTGCTGCAATCGTGACTGCGAGGTTGTCACACCCCCAGTTCCAGAAGTCCATCCTCTCCAGGGCAAGTATGTACCTCCGGCACATGGAGGATCTGAAGGACAAGTTTGACCTTCAGCTCAGCATGAGGATCGAGCAGGTGAAGCGCTTTGAAGGAGAGATTCCTAGTGAAATTGATCCATCCTCATACTTTTCGGAAGACGGGTTGATGACGCTGTTGCGTGAACAGGCCCTTGTCATTCCTTTCAAGGAGTCTCTTGTCCCTCATGGCCTTGTGAAGACCCTCAGGAGAATCATGGAGCTTCTTTTGAAGGATCTTGACACTTTGTTCACCCACTTTGAAGGGGTTCCAAGGTATGATGCCTGTTGGAAGGCCTTCCAGATCGAACTCGCTCTGGAAGAGCTGTTCTTTGGTCACCCCTTGTCCAGTGCTGATTTGGATCTCAGCGTGAGCTTGGGGACCAACACAGTGAATCCTGAGAGTCTGACTCACACCCGAGGGTTTATTGGGTTGTCACCTTTCATGTCAGGTAGTGCTGGAGAAGTACCTCCGCCTCTGGAACACTGGAGCCGGGATCATGTACAGAAGATGCGACTTGAAAGGATCTTTCCAGTGTGTCAAACATTTGAGGCGTCACCTGCTGTGACGGGCTCAGCCCTCCTGAAGTTGTTGCTTTCGGACATTTACAAGAGTAATACCGAAATACCGATGAGTGGTCTGTGTTCCAATGAGCCACCTGGCAGATTTGCGGGTAGTCAGAAAATCGAAGTGCTGTGCGATGACCTGAGCACCAAAAACAGCTTTCCGGCACCATACACCTTTGGAAGAGCCCGTGATCTGTTGGTACAAGCAGGTAGAGATGTGAAACAGTGCCTGGTCCAAGGGTTCATGGTGGAGAAGTTCAGGTTTTTCCCCTTAATCAGGTTCCGTGACCTGAAAGAGACACGCCGCCTCTACTGGAACAAGAAGGACTATGTTGCACTTGAAGTAGAGGGTGAAACAACAGCGTTGTCTGTAGTTCTGACTGCAACTCTTGAAGTCTGTACCGAGTTGGAAAGGAGGTCTTTGGTGTACTGTCGAACCCTGGGAAAGTACAGGGAAATCGGTATGGTATGGATGGAGAAGTTGCTTCCAAGACTTCCTGTGGCCTTGGTCGGGAGTGTCCACTTGAACGTGATAACGTTTGTGAGTTGTGTGGCCATGATCATGAACGGAGAGTATGTGGACTACAAGCACTTGAAGACTCTGCTGGAAGAAATGGGTCGTCACGTGTCACAGGCAGCATTGCAACAGTGGGGAGTGTTGTCAAAGTCCAGGTTGACCAAGATCTCCAACTTTGTAGTCTGGAAAGTGTATGAGGACATTCCCTACCAGGTGCAAGCCAAGCCAAAAGTTGCCCCAGTTTTGAAAGAACTTGAAAGGTTTGAAGAACCACCATTTGAGGATGTGCAAGCAGTGGATGATGAGGATGATGTTGAGCCAATGAGGTCAGCAGCAAGGGCTCTTCCTGCGAACATCAAGAAGAAA
>JABWDS010000031.1:2500-22716 GCA_014839685.1 Anableps anableps
CTCAGAATGGCCCAAAACGCACCCTGGTAAAGGTCCCACATGAAGCTCCACCCACCCCACACTTAGAACATTTTTTGAACATTTTTCCAAAGGTCTTTGGATATGGACGTGTCAGGTACTGTTGGACTCAGAGGGAGCCCCTGAGCACAGGGAACCTACTCCCAACTCCCTAGCACCTTCCTACTTGGACTTATACTCTGAACAAAAATGAATGGAAGTCTATGGCAGCTATGTCAAAGCAATAAGCCATGACCACCAAACTTTGTGGGTATATTCTATGGGTCCCCCATAGTCTCTGTACCAAGTTTGGTTCAGATGACACGTATAGTTTTGGAGTTATAACAAAGCGAACATTTGTTCGCTTTGGTTTTCATCCTATAACCTAGCCCCTAACCCTACCCTAACCCTAACCCTAAGACCCATTCCAGTCAACTCAGAATGGCCCAAAACACACCCTGGTAAAGGTCCCACATGAAGCTCCACCCACCCCACACTTAGAACATTTTTTGAACATTTTTCCAAAGGTCTTTGGATATGGACGTGTCAGGTACTGTTGGACTCAGAGGGAGCCCCTGAGCACAGGGAACCTACTCCCAACTCCCTAGCACCTTCCTACTTGGACTTATACTCTGAACAAAAATGAATGGAAGTCTATGGCAGCTATGTCAAAGCAATAAGCCATGACCACCAAACTTTGTGGGTATATTCTATGGGTCCCCCATAGTCTCTGTACCAAGTTTGGTTCAGATGACACGTATAGTTTTGGAGTTATAACAAAGCGAACATTTGTTCGCTTTGGTTTTCATCCTATAACCTAACCCTAACCCTAACCCTAACCCTACCCTAACCCTAACCCTAACCCTAACCCTAACCCCTAACCCTAACCCTAACCCTAACCCTAACCCTAAGACCCATTCCAGTCAACTCAGAATGGCCCAAAACGCACCCTGGTAAAGGTCCCAAATGAACCTCCACCCACCCCACACTTAGAACATTTTTTGAACATTTTTCCAAAGGTCTTCGGATATGGACGTGTCAGGTACTGTTGGACTCAGAGGGAGCCCCTGAGCACAGGGAACCTACTCCCAACTCCCTAGCACCTTCCTACTTGGACTTATACTCTGAACAAAAATGAATGGAAGTCTATGGCAGCTATGTCAAAGCAATAAGCCATGACCACCAAACTTTGTGGGTATATTCTATGGGTCCCCCATAGTCTCTGTACCAAGTTTGGTTCAGATGACACGTATAGTTTTGGAGTTATAACAAAGCGAACATTTGTTCGCTTTGGTTTTCATCCTATAACCCTAGCCCCAAACCCTACCCTAACCCTAACCCTAAGACCCATTCCAGTCAACTCAGAATGGCCCAAAACGCACCCTGGTAAAGGTCCCAAATGAAGCTCCACCCACCCCACACTTAGAACATTTTTTGAACATTTTTCCAAAGGTCTTCGGATATGGACGTGTCAGGTACTGTTGGACTCAGAGGGAGCCCCTGAGCACAGGGAACCTACTCCCAACTCCCTAGCACCTTCCTACTTGGACTTATACTCTGAACAAAAATGAATGGAAGTCTATGGCAGCTATGTCAAAGCAATAAGCCATGACCACCAAACTTTGTGGGTATATTCTATGGGTCCCCCATAGTCTCTGTACCAAGTTTGGTTCAGATGACACGTATAGTTTTGGAGTTATAACAAAGCGAACATTTGTTCGCTTTGGTTTTCATCCTATAACCTAACCCTAACCCTAACCCTTACCCTAACCCTAAGACCCATTCCAGTCAACTCAGAATGGCCCAAAACGCACCATGGTAAAGGTCCCAAATGAAGCTCCACCCACCCCACACTTAGAACATTTTTTGAACATTTTTCCAAAGGTCTTCGGATATGGACGTGTCAGGTACTGTTGGACTCAGAGGGAGCCCCTGAGCACAGGGAACCTACTCCCAACTCCCTAGCACCTTCCTACTTGGACTTATACTCTGAACAAAAATGAATGGAAGTCTATGGCAGCTATGTCAAAGCAATAAGCCATGACCACCAAACTTTGTGGGTATATTCTATGGGTCCCCCATAGTCTCTGTACCAAGTTTGGTTCAGATGACACGTATAGTTTTGGAGTTATAACAAAGCGAACATTTGTTCGCTTTGGTTTTCATCCTATAACCCTAACCCTAACCCTAACCCTAACCCTAACCCTAACCCTAACCCTACCCTACCCTAACCCTAACCCTAACCCTAACCCTAACCCTAACCCCTAACCCTAACCCTAACCCTAACCCTAACCCTAACCCTAACCCTAACCCTAACCCTAACCCCTAACCCTAACCGCTTTGGTTTTCATCCTATAACCTAGCCCCTAACCCTACCCTAACCCTAACCCTAAGACCCATTCCAGTCAACTCAGAATGGCCCAAAACACACCCTGGTAAAGGTCCCACATCAAGCTCCACCCACCCCACACTTAGAACATTTTTTGAACATTTTTCCAAAGGTCTTTGGATATGGACGTGTCAGGTACTGTTGGACTCAGAGGGAGCCCCTGAGCACAGGGAACCTACTCCCAACTCCCTAGCACCTTCCTACTTGGACTTATACTCTGAACAAAAATGAATGGAAGTCTATGGCAGCTATGTCAAAGCAATAAGCCATGACCACCAAACTTTGTGGGTATATTCTATGGGTCCCCCATAGTCTCTGTACCAAGTTTGGTTCAGATGACACGTATAGTTTTGGAGTTATAACAAAGCGAACATTTGTTCGCTTTGGTTTTCATCCTATAACCTAACCCTAACCCCTAACCCTAACCCTAACCCTAACCCTAACCCTACCCTAACCCTACCCTAACCCTAACCCTAACCCTAACCCTAACCCCTAACCCTAACCCTAACCCTAACCCTAACCCTAACTCAGAATGGCCCAAAACGCACCCTGGTAAAGGTCCCAAATGAACCTCCACCCACCCCACACTTAGAACATTTTTTGAACATTTTTCCAAAGGTCTTCGGATATGGACGTGTCAGGTACTGTTGGACTCAGAGGGAGCCCCTGAGCACAGGGAACCTACTCCCAACTCCCTAGCACCTTCCTACTTGGACTTATACTCTGAACAAAAATGAATGGAAGTCTATGGCAGCTATGTCAAAGCAATAAGCCATGACCACCAAACTTTGTGGGTATATTCTATGGGTCCCCCATAGTCTCTGTACCAAGTTTGGTTCAGATGACACGTATAGTTTTGGAGTTATAACAAAGCGAACATTTGTTCGCTTTGGTTTTCATCCTATAACCTAACCCTAACCCTAACCCTAACCCTAACCCTAACCCTACCCTAACCCTAACCCTAACCCTAACCCTAACCCTAACCCCTAACCCCTAACCCTAACCCTAACCCTAACCCTAACCCTAACCCTTTGGTTTTCATCCTATAACCTAACCCTAACCCTAACCCTAACCCTTATAACAAAGCGAACATTTGTTCGCTTTGGTTTTCATCCTATAACCTAACCCTAACCCTAACCCTAACCCTAACCCCTAACCCTTCGCTTTGGTTTTCATCCTATAACCTAGCCCCTAACCCTACCCTAACCCTAACCCTAAGACCCATTCCAGTCAACTCAGAATGGCCCAAAACGCACCCTGGTAAAGGTCCCACATGAAGCTCCACCCACCCCACACTTAGAACATTTTTTGAACATTTTTCCAAAGGTCTTCGGATATGGACGTGTCAGGTACTGTTGGACTCAGAGGGAGCCCCTGAGCACAGGGAACCTACTCCCAACTCCCTAGCACCTTCCTACTTGGACTTATACTCTGAACAAAAATGAATGGAAGTCTATGGCAGCTATGTCAAAGCAATAAGCCATGACCACCAAACTTTGTGGGTATATTCTATGGGTCCCCCATAGTCTCTGTACCAAGTTTGGTTCAGATGACACGTATAGTTTTGGAGTTATAACAAAGCGAACATTTGTTCGCTTTGGTTTTCATCCTATAACCTAGCCCCAAACCCTACCCTAACCCTAACCCTAAGACCCATTCCAGTCAACTCAGAATGGCCCAAAACGCACCCTGGTAAAGGTCCCAAATGAAGCTCCACCCACCCCACACTTAGAACATTTTTTGAACATTTTTCCAAAGGTCTTTGGATATGGACGTGTCAGGTACTGTTGGACTCAGAGGGAGCCCCTGAGCACAGGGAACCTACTCCCAACTCCCTAGCACCTTCCTACTTGGACTTATACTCTGAACAAAAATGAATGGAAGTCTATGGCAGCTATGTCAAAGCAATAAGCCATGACCACCAAACTTTGTGGGTATATTCTATGGGTCCCCCATAGTCTCTGTACCAAGTTTGGTTCAGATGACACGTATAGTTTTGGAGTTATAACAAAGCGAACATTTGTTCGCTTTGGTTTTCATCCTATAACCTAGCCCCAAACCCTACCCTAACCCTAACCCTAAGACCCATTCCAGTCAACTCAGAATGGCCCAAAACGCACCCTGGTAAAGGTCCCAAATGAAGCTCCACCCACCCCACACTTAGAACATTTTTTGAACATTTTTCCAAAGGTCTTCGGATATGGACGTGTCAGGTACTGTTGGACTCAGAGGGAGCCCCTGAGCACAGGGAACCTACTCCCAACTCCCTAGCACCTTCCTACTTGGACTTATACTCTGAACAAAAATGAATGGAAGTCTATGGCAGCTATGTCAAAGCAATAAGCCATGACCACCAAACTTTGTGGGTATATTCTATGGGTCCCCCATAGTCTCTGTACCAAGTTTGGTTCAGATGACACGTATAGTTTTGGAGTTATAACAAAGCGAACATTTGTTCGCTTTGGTTTTCATCCTATACCCTAACCCTAACCCTAACCCTAACCCTAACCCCTAACCCTAACCCTAACCCTAACCCTAACCCCTAACCCTAACCCTAACCCTAACCCTAACCCTAACCCCTAACCCTAACCCTACCCTAACCCTAACCCTAACCCTAACCCTAACCCTACCCTAACCCTAACCCTAACCCCTAACCCTAACCCTAACCCTAACCCTAACCCTAACCCTCTAACCCTAACCCTAACCCTAACCCTAACCCTAACCCTAACCCTAACCCTAGTTATAACAAAGCGAACATTTGTTCGCTTTGGTTTTCATCCTATAACCTAACCCTAACCCTAACCCTAACCCTACCCTAACCCTAACCCTAACCCTAACCCTAACCCTAACCCTAAGACCCATTCCAGTCAACTCAGAATGGCCCAAAACGCACCCTGGTAAAGGTCCCAAATGAACCTCCACCCACCCCACACTTAGAACATTTTTTGAACATTTTTCCAAAGGTCTTCGGATATGGACGTGTCAGGTACTGTTGGACTCAGAGGGAGCCCCTGAGCACAGGGAACCTACTCCCAACTCCCTAGCACCTTCCTACTTGGACTTATACTCTGAACAAAAATGAATGGAAGTCTATGGCAGCTATGTCAAAGCAATAAGCCATGACCACCAAACTTTGTGGGTATATTCTATGGGTCCCCCATAGTCTCTGTACCAAGTTTGGTTCAGATGACACGTATAGTTTTGGAGTTATAACAAAGCGAACATTTGTTCGCTTTGGTTTTCATCCTATAACCTAGCCCCTAACCCTACCCTAACCCTAACCCTAAGACCCATTCCAGTCAACTCAGAATGGCCCAAAACACACCCTGGTAAAGGTCCCACATCAAGCTCCACCCACCCCACACTTAGAACATTTTTTGAACATTTTTCCAAAGGTCTTTGGATATGGACGTGTCAGGTACTGTTGGACTCAGAGGGAGCCCCTGAGCACAGGGAACCTACTCCCAACTCCCTAGCACCTTCCTACTTGGACTTATACTCTGAACAAAAATGAATGGAAGTCTATGGCAGCTATGTCAAAGCAATAAGCCATGACCACCAAACTTTGTGGGTATATTCTATGGGTCCCCCATAGTCTCTGTACCAAGTTTGGTTCAGATGACACGTATAGTTTTGGAGTTATAACAAAGCGAACATTTGTTCGCTTTGGTTTTCATCCTATAACCTAGCCCCTAACCCTACCCTAACCCTAACCCTAAGACCCATTCCAGTCAACTCAGAATGGCCCAAAACACACCCTGGTAAAGGTCCCACATCAAGCTCCACCCACCCCACACTTAGAACATTTTTTGAACATTTTTCCAAAGGTCTTTGGATATGGACGTGTCAGGTACTGTTGGACTCAGAGGGAGCCCCTGAGCACAGGGAACCTACTCCCAACTCCCTAGCACCTTCCTACTTGGACTTATACTCTGAACAAAAATGAATGGAAGTCTATGGCAGCTATGTCAAAGCAATAAGCCATGACCACCAAACTTTGTGGGTATATTCTATGGGTCCCCCATAGTCTCTGTACCAAGTTTGGTTCAGATGACACGTATAGTTTTGGAGTTATAACAAAGCGAACATTTGTTCGCTTTGGTTTTCATCCTATAACCTAACCCTAACCCCTAACCCTAACCCTAACCCTAACCCTAACCCTACCCTAACCCTACCCTAACCCTAACCCTAACCCTAACCCTAACCCCTAACCCTAACCCTAACCCTAACCCTAACCCTAACTCAGAATGGCCCAAAACGCACCCTGGTAAAGGTCCCAAATGAACCTCCACCCACCCCACACTTAGAACATTTTTTGAACATTTTTCCAAAGGTCTTCGGATATGGACGTGTCAGGTACTGTTGGACTCAGAGGGAGCCCCTGAGCACAGGGAACCTACTCCCAACTCCCTAGCACCTTCCTACTTGGACTTATACTCTGAACAAAAATGAATGGAAGTCTATGGCAGCTATGTCAAAGCAATAAGCCATGACCACCAAACTTTGTGGGTATATTCTATGGGTCCCCCATAGTCTCTGTACCAAGTTTGGTTCAGATGACACGTATAGTTTTGGAGTTATAACAAAGCGAACATTTGTTCGCTTTGGTTTTCATCCTATAACCTAGCCCCTAACCCTACCCTAACCCTAACCCTAAGACCCATTCCAGTCAACTCAGAATGGCCCAAAACACACCCTGGTAAAGGTCCCACATCAAGCTCCACCCACCCCACACTTAGAACATTTTTTGAACATTTTTCCAAAGGTCTTTGGATATGGACGTGTCAGGTACTGTTGGACTCAGAGGGAGCCCCTGAGCACAGGGAACCTACTCCCAACTCCCTAGCACCTTCCTACTTGGACTTATACTCTGAACAAAAATGAATGGAAGTCTATGGCAGCTATGTCAAAGCAATAAGCCATGACCACCAAACTTTGTGGGTATATTCTATGGGTCCCCCATAGTCTCTGTACCAAGTTTGGTTCAGATGACACGTATAGTTTTGGAGTTATAACAAAGCGAACATTTGTTCGCTTTGGTTTTCATCCTATAACCTAGCCCCTAACCCTACCCTAACCCTAACCCTAAGACCCATTCCAGTCAACTCAGAATGGCCCAAAACGCACCCTGGTAAAGGTCCCACATCAAGCTCCACCCACCCCACACTTAGAACATTTTTTGAACATTTTTCCAAAGGTCTTTGGATATGGACGTGTCAGGTACTGTTGGACTCAGAGGGAGCCCCTGAGCACAGGGAACCTACTCCCAACTCCCTAGCACCTTCCTACTTGGACTTATACTCTGAACAAAAATGAATGGAAGTCTATGGCAGCTATGTCAAAGCAATAAGCCATGACCACCAAACTTTGTGGGTATATTCTATGGGTCCCCCATAGTCTCTGTACCAAGTTTGGTTCAGATGACACGTATAGTTTTGGAGTTATAACAAAGCGAACATTTGTTCGCTTTGGTTTTCATCCTATAACCTAACCCTAACCCCTAACCCTACCCTAACCCTAACCCTAACCCTACCCTAACCCTACCCTAACCCTAACCCTAACCCTAACCCTAACCCCTAACCCTAACCCTAACCCTAACCCTAACCCTAACCCAGAATGGCCCAAAACGCACCCTGGTAAAGGTCCCAAATGAACCTCCACCCACCCCACACTTAGAACATTTTTTGAACATTTTTCCAAAGGTCTTCGGATATGGACGTGTCAGGTACTGTTGGACTCAGAGGGAGCCCCTGAGCACAGGGAACCTACTCCCAACTCCCTAGCACCTTCCTACTTGGACTTATACTCTGAACAAAAATGAATGGAAGTCTATGGCAGCTATGTCAAAGCAATAAGCCATGACCACCAAACTTTGTGGGTATATTCTATGGGTCCCCCATAGTCTCTGTACCAAGTTTGGTTCAGATGACACGTATAGTTTTGGAGTTATAACAAAGCGAACATTTGTTCGCTTTGGTTTTCATCCTATAACCTAACCCTAACCCTAACCCTAACCCTAACCCCTAACCCCTAACCCTAACCCTAACCCTAACCCTAACCCTAACCCCTAACCCTAACCCTAACCCCTAACCCCTAACCCTAACCCTAACCCTAACACGTATAGTTTTGGAGTTATAACAAAGCGAACATTTGTTCGCTTTGGTTTTCATCCTATAACCTAGCCCCTAACCCTACCCTAACCCTAACCCTAAGACCCATTCCAGTCAACTCAGAATGGCCCAAAACGCACCCTGGTAAAGGTCCCACATCAAGCTCCACCCACCCCACACTTAGAACATTTTTTGAACATTTTTCCAAAGGTCTTCGGATATGGACGTGTCAGGTACTGTTGGACTCAGAGGGAGCCCCTGAGCACAGGGAACCTACTCCCAACTCCCTAGCACCTTCCTACTTGGACTTATACTCTGAACAAAAATGAATGGAAGTCTATGGCAGCTATGTCAAAGCAATAAGCCATGACCACCAAACTTTGTGGGTATATTCTATGGGTCCCCCATAGTCTCTGTACCAAGTTTGGTTCAGATGACACGTATAGTTTTGGAGTTATAACAAAGCGAACATTTGTTCGCTTTGGTTTTCATCCTATAACCTAACCCTAACCCTAACCCTAACCCTAACCCTACCCTAACCCTAACCCTAACCCTAACCCTAACCCTACCCCTAACCCTAACCCTACCCCTAACCCTAACCCTAACCCTACCCCTAACCCTACCCCTAACCCTAACCCTAAGACCCATTCCAGTCAACTCAGAATGGCCCAAAACGCACCCTGGTAAAGGTCCCACATGAAGCTCCACCCACCCCACACTTAGAACATTTTTTGAACATTTTTCCAAAGGTCTTTGGATATGGACGTGTCAGGTACTGTTGGACTCAGAGGGAGCCCCTGAGCACAGGGAACCTACTCCCAACTCCCTAGCACCTTCCTACTTGGACTTATACTCTGAACAAAAATGAATGGAAGTCTATGGCAGCTATGTCAAAGCAATAAGCCATGACCACCAAACTTTGTGGGTATATTCTATGGGTCCCCCATAGTCTCTGTACCAAGTTTGGTTCAGATGACACGTATAGTTTTGGAGTTATAACAAAGCGAACATTTGTTCGCTTTGGTTTTCATCCTATAACCCTAGCCCCTAACCCTACCCTAACCCTAACCCTAAGACCCATTCCAGTCAACTCAGAATGGCCCAAAACACACCCTGGTAAAGGTCCCACATGAAGCTCCACCCACCCCACACTTAGAACATTTTTTGAACATTTTTCCAAAGGTCTTTGGATATGGACGTGTCAGGTACTGTTGGACTCAGAGGGAGCCCCTGAGCACAGGGAACCTACTCCCAACTCCCTAGCACCTTCCTACTTGGACTTATACTCTGAACAAAAATGAATGGAAGTCTATGGCAGCTATGTCAAAGCAATAAGCCATGACCACCAAACTTTGTGGGTATATTCTATGGGTCCCCCATAGTCTCTGTACCAAGTTTGGTTCAGATGACACGTATAGTTTTGGAGTTATAACAAAGCGAACATTTGTTCGCTTTGGTTTTCATCCTATAACCTAGCCCCTAACCCTACCCTAACCCTAACCCTAAGACCCATTCCAGTCAACTCAGAATGGCCCAAAACACACCCTGGTAAAGGTCCCACATGAAGCTCCACCCACCCCACACTTAGAACATTTTTTGAACATTTTTCCAAAGGTCTTTGGATATGGACGTGTCAGGTACTGTTGGACTCAGAGGGAGCCCCTGAGCACAGGGAACCTACTCCCAACTCCCTAGCACCTTCCTACTTGGACTTATACTCTGAACAAAAATGAATGGAAGTCTATGGCAGCTATGTCAAAGCAATAAGCCATGACCACCAAACTTTGTGGGTATATTCTATGGGTCCCCCATAGTCTCTGTACCAAGTTTGGTTCAGATGACACGTATAGTTTTGGAGTTATAACAAAGCGAACATTTGTTCGCTTTGGTTTTCATCCTATAACCTAACCCTAACCCTAACCCTAACCCTAACCCTCTACCCTAACCCTAACCCTAACCCTAACCCTAACCCCTAACCCTAACCCTAACCCTAACCCTAACCCCTAACCCTAACCCTAACCCTAACCCTATAACCTAACCCTAACCCTAACCCTAACCCTAACCCTAACCCTTACCCTTACCCTAACCCTAACCCTAACCCTAACCCTAACCCGCTTTGGTTTTCATCCTATAACCTAGCCCCTAACCCTACCCTAACCCTAACCCTAAGACCCATTCCAGTCAACTCAGAATGGCCCAAAACGCACCCTGGTAAAGGTCCCAAATGAACCTCCACCCACCCCACACTTAGAACATTTTTTGAACATTTTTCCAAAGGTCTTCGGATATGGACGTGTCAGGTACTGTTGGACTCAGAGGGAGCCCCTGAGCACAGGGAACCTACTCCCAACTCCCTAGCACCTTCCTACTTGGACTTATACTCTGAACAAAAATGAATGGAAGTCTATGGCAGCTATGTCAAAGCAATAAGCCATGACCACCAAACTTTGTGGGTATATTCTATGGGTCCCCCATAGTCTCTGTACCAAGTTTGGTTCAGATGACACGTATAGTTTTGGAGTTATAACAAAGCGAACATTTGTTCGCTTTGGTTTTCATCCTATAACCTAGCCCCTAACCCTACCCTAACCCTAACCCTAAGACCCATTCCAGTCAACTCAGAATGGCCCAAAACGCACCCTGGTAAAGGTCCCAAATGAACCTCCACCCACCCCACACTTAGAACATTTTTTGAACATTTTTCCAAAGGTCTTCGGATATGGACGTGTCAGGTACTGTTGGACTCAGAGGGAGCCCCTGAGCACAGGGAACCTACTCCCAACTCCCTAGCACCTTCCTACTTGGACTTATACTCTGAACAAAAATGAATGGAAGTCTATGGCAGCTATGTCAAAGCAATAAGCCATGACCACCAAACTTTGTGGGTATATTCTATGGGTCCCCCATAGTCTCTGTACCAAGTTTGGTTCAGATGACACGTATAGTTTTGGAGTTATAACAAAGCGAACATTTGTTCGCTTTGGTTTTCATCCTATAACCCTAACCCTAACCCTAACCCCTAACCCTAACCCTAACCCTAACCCTACCCTAACCCTAACCCTAACCCTAACCCTTTTGGAGTTATAACAAAGCGAACATTTGTTCGCTTTGGTTTTCATCCTATAACCTAACCCTAACCCTAACCCTAACCCTAACATTTGTTCGCTTTGGTTTTCATCCTATAACCTAGCCCCAAACCCTACCCTAACCCTAACCCTAAGACCCATTCCAGTCAACTCAGAATGGCCCAAAACGCACCCTGGTAAAGGTCCCAAATGAAGCTCCACCCACCCCACACTTAGAACATTTTTTGAACATTTTTCCAAAGGTCTTCGGATATGGACGTGTCAGGTACTGTTGGACTCAGAGGGAGCCCCTGAGCACAGGGAACCTACTCCCAACTCCCTAGCACCTTCCTACTTGGACTTATACTCTGAACAAAAATGAATGGAAGTCTATGGCAGCTATGTCAAAGCAATAAGCCATGACCACCAAACTTTGTGGGTATATTCTATGGGTCCCCCATAGTCTCTGTACCAAGTTTGGTTCAGATGACACGTATAGTTTTGGAGTTATAACAAAGCGAACATTTGTTCGCTTTGGTTTTCATCCTATAACCTACTCCCAACTCCCTAGCACCTTCCTACTTGGACTTATACTCTGAACAAAAATGAATGGAAGTCTATGGCAGCTATGTCAAAGCAATAAGCCATGACCACCAAACTTTGTGGGTATATTCTATGGGTCCCCCATAGTCTCTGTACCAAGTTTGGTTCAGATGACACGTATAGTTTTGGAGTTATAACAAAGCGAACATTTGTTCGCTTTGGTTTTCATCCTATAACCTAGCCCCTAACCCTACCCTAACCCTAACCCTAAGACCCATTCCAGTCAACTCAGAATGGCCCAAAACGCACCCTGGTAAAGGTCCCAAATGAACCTCCACCCACCCCACACTTAGAACATTTTTTGAACATTTTTCCAAAGGTCTTCGGATATGGACGTGTCAGGTACTGTTGGACTCAGAGGGAGCCCCTGAGCACAGGGAACCTACTCCCAACTCCCTAGCACCTTCCTACTTGGACTTATACTCTGAACAAAAATGAATGGAAGTCTATGGCAGCTATGTCAAAGCAATAAGCCATGACCACCAAACTTTGTGGGTATATTCTATGGGTCCCCCATAGTCTCTGTACCAAGTTTGGTTCAGATGACACGTATAGTTTTGGAGTTATAACAAAGCGAACATTTGTTCGCTTTGGTTTTCATCCTATAACCTAGCCCCTAACCCTACCCTAACCCTAACCCTAAGACCCATTCCAGTCAACTCAGAATGGCCCAAAACGCACCCTGGTAAAGGTCCCAAATGAACCTCCACCCACCCCACACTTAGAACATTTTTTGAACATTTTTCCAAAGGTCTTCGGATATGGACGTGTCAGGTACTGTTGGACTCAGAGGGAGCCCCTGAGCACAGGGAACCTACTCCCAACTCCCTAGCACCTTCCTACTTGGACTTATACTCTGAACAAAAATGAATGGAAGTCTATGGCAGCTATGTCAAAGCAATAAGCCATGACCACCAAACTTTGTGGGTATATTCTATGGGTCCCCCATAGTCTCTGTACCAAGTTTGGTTCAGATGACACGTATAGTTTTGGAGTTATAACAAAGCAAACATTTGTTCGCTTTGGTTTTCATCCTATAACCTAGCCCCTAACCCTACCCTAACCCTAACCCTAAGACCCATTCCAGTCAACTCAGAATGGCCCAAAACGCACCCTGGTAAAGGTCCCAAATGAACCTCCACCCACCCCACACTTAGAACATTTTTTGAACATTTTTCCAAAGGTCTTCGGATATGGACGTGTCAGGTACTGTTGGACTCAGAGGGAGCCCCTGAGCACAGGGAACCTACTCCCAACTCCCTAGCACCTTCCTACTTGGACTTATACTCTGAACAAAAATGAATGGAAGTCTATGGCAGCTATGTCAAAGCAATAAGCCATGACCACCAAACTTTGTGGGTATATTCTATGGGTCCCCCATAGTCTCTGTACCAAGTTTGGTTCAGATGACACGTATAGTTTTGGAGTTATAACAAAGCGAACATTTGTTCGCTTTGGTTTTCATCCTATAACCTAACCCTAACCCTAACCCTAACCCTAACCCCTAACCCTAACCCTAACCCTAACCCTACCCTAACCCTACCCTAACCCTAACCCTAACCCTAACCCTAACCCCTAACCCTAACCCTAACCCTAACCCCTAACCCTAACCCTAACCCTAACCCTAACCCCTAACCCTAACCCTAACCCTAACCCTAACCCTAACCCCTAACCCCTAACCCTAACCCTAACCCTAACCCTAACCCCTAACCCCTAACCCTAACCCTACCCTAACCCTAACCCTAACCCTAACCCTAACCCCTAACCCTAACCCTAACCCTAACCCTAACCCCTAACCCCTACCCTAAACACTCAAGAGGTACCTGGAATTTCACATCTTCATGGAACTGTCCCATTGGAACACATGGAATTCAAACTCCAGACACCTATATCACCTCCACTGGCCTACCACATATAGAAAAATACATTAGGATGGCTGCAGGGGCCTCTATTTCACAAGATTCCAAGTCCTTCCAATCATTAAAGGTACTTGGAATTTCACATTTTCATGGGAATTGTGATCCTCAAATCACACATAATCACACCTCCTGCACACATCTACACCTCCACAGTCCATTGGAAACCTGCAGGAAGTTCTATTTCACTATATTCCAAACACTCAAAAGGTACTTGGAATTTCACATCTTCGTGGATTTGGCCTATTGGAACACATGGAATTCCACCTCCTTATGCCTATAGCACCTCCACTGACCTACCATAACAGAAAAAAACTTTTATTGTGCTGCAGGGACCTCCATTTCACAAGATTCCAAGTCCTTCCCATCATTAAAGGTACTTGGAATTGACCACTTTCATGGGAATTTTCATCTTCAAATCTCACACAATCACATCTCCCACACCCATTTACACCTCCACAGTCCATTGGAACCCTGCAGGAAATTCTATGTCACCACATTCCAAATTTGTATCTTTTTAAGACACATTCAAACATTAGATTCCATTTTCCAATCTTTGCTTTTTCAACACAACTTATCAATTCATGTTCAATTTTCCCATTTTCTCAACCTTTTCTCAAACTTATGATTGCGTAGTTGACATTCCAAATTTATACAAATGTTACAAGAACCTTTCAGAAGAATATTTTAAATTAAAGCTTTTCATCACCTAACATTTCATGGACACATTTGGACTACAAGTGACCTTTAGAAAACTACAGGAGTGTCTATTTCCACACATTCCAAAGCATCACAGGTACTTGGAATTTCACATCTTCCTGGATTTGGCCTATGGGGACACATGGAATTGCACTTCCAGACACGTATAGCACCTCCATTGACCTACTACATATAGAAAAATACACTGGAATGTCTGCAGGGGCCTCCATGTCACAAGATTCCAAGTCCTTCCCAAGATTAAATGAAGTTGGAATATAACACTTTCATGGGAATTTTCATCTTCAATTCTCTCACAATCACATCTCCTGCACACATCTACACCTCAACACTCCACTGGAAACCTGCACGAAGTTCTATTTCACCATATTCCAAACACTCAAGAGGTATCTGGAATTTCACATCTTCATGGAATTGTCCCATTGGAACACATGGAATTCAAACTCCAGACACCTATATCACCTCCACTGGCCTACCACATATAGAAAAATACATTAGGATGGCTGCAGGGGCCTCTATTTCACAAGATTCCAAGTCCTTCC
The DNA here is from genome assembly GCA_014839685.1 of Anableps anableps. Lineage (NCBI taxonomy): Eukaryota > Metazoa > Chordata > Actinopteri > Cyprinodontiformes > Anablepidae > Anableps > Anableps anableps. The sequence goes on from JABWDS010000031.1 coordinate 17,840, forward strand.
AATCATTAAAGGTACTTGGAATTTCACATTTTCATGGGAATTGTGATCCTCAAATCACACATAATCACACCTCCTGCACACATCTACACCTCCACAGTCCATTGGAAACCTGCACGAAGTTCTATTTCACTATATTCCAAACACTCAAAAGGTACCTGGAATTTCACATCTTCATGGAATTGTCCCATTGCAACACATGGAATTCAAACTCCAGACACCTATATCACCTCCACTGGCCTACCACATATAGAAAAATACATTAGGATGGCTGCAGGGGCCTCTATTTCACAAGATTCCAAGTCCTTCCCATCATTAAAGGTACTTGGAATTTCACATTTTCATGGGAATTGTGATCCTCAAATCACACATAATCACACCCCCTGCACACATTTACACCTCCACAGTCCATTGGAAACCTGCAGGAAGTTCTATTTCACTATATTCCAAACATTCAAAAGGTACTTGGAATTTCACATCTTCGTGGATTTGGCCTATTGGAACACATGGAATTCCACCTCCTTATGCCTATAGCACCTCCACTGACCTACCATAACAGAAAAAAACTTTTATTGTGCTGCAGGGACCTCCATTTCACAAGATTCCAAGTCCTTCCAATCATTAAAGGTACTTGGAATTTCACATTTTCATGGGAATTGTGATCCTCAAGTCATACATAATCACACCTCCTGGACACATTTACACCTCCACAGTCCATTGGAAACCTGCACAAAGTTCTATTTCACCATATTCCAAACACTCAAGAGGTACCTGGAATTTCACATCTTCATGGAACTGTCCCATTGGAACACATGGAATTCAAACTCCAGACACCTATATCACCTCCACTGGCCTACCACATATAGAAAAATACATTAGGATGGCTGCAGGGGCCTCTATTTCACAAGATTCCAAGTCCTTCCAATCATTAAAGGTACTTGGAATTTCACATTTTCATGGGAATTGTGATCCTCAAATCACACATAATCACACCTCCTGCACACATCTACACCTCCACAGTCCATTGGAAACCTGCAGGAAGTTCTATTTCACTATATTCCAAACACTCAAAAGGTACTTGGAATTTCACATCTTCGTGGATTTGGCCTATTGGAACACATGGAATTCCACCTCCTTATGCCTATAGCACCTCCACTGACCTACCATAACAGAAAAAAACTTTTATTGTGCTGCAGGGACCTCCATTTCACAAGATTCCAAGTCCTTCCCATCATTAAATGAAGTTGGAATTGACCACTTTCATGGGAATTTTCATCTTCAAATCTCACACAATCACATCTCCCACACCCATTTACACCTCCACAGTCCATTGAAACCCTGCAGGAAATTCTATGTCACCACATTCCAAATTTGTATCTTTTTAAGACACATTCAAACATTAGATTCCATTTTCCAATCTTTGCTTTTTCAACACAACTTATCAATTCATGTTCAATTTTCCCATTTTCTCAACCTTTTCTCAAACTTATGATTGCGTAGTTGACATTCCAAATTTATACAAATGTTACAAGAACCTTTCAGAAGAATATTTTAAATTAAAGCTTTTCATCACCTAACATTTCATGGACACATTTGGACTACAAGTGACCTTTAGAAAACTACAGGAGTGTCTATTTCCACACATTCCAAAGCATCACAGGTACTTGGAATTTCACATCTTCCTGGATTTGGCCTATGGGGACACATGGAATTGCACTTCCAGACACGTATAGCACCTCCATTGACCTACTACATATAGAAAAATACACTGGAATGTCTGCAGGGGCCTCCATGTCACAAGATTCCAAGTCCTTCCCAAGATTAAATGAAGTTGGAATATAACACTTTCATGGGAATTTTCATCTTCAATTCTCTCACAATCACATCTCCTGCACACATCTACACCTCAACACTCCACTGGAAACCTGCACGAAGTTCTATTTCACCATATTCCAAACACTCAAGAGGTATCTGGAATTTCACATCTTCATGGAATTGTCCCATTGGAACACATGGAATTCAAACTCCAGACACCTATATCACCTCCACTGGCCTACCACATATAGAAAAATACATTAGGATGGCTGCAGGGGCCTCTATTTCACAAGATTCCAAGTCCTTCCAATCATTAAAGGTACTTGGAATTTCACATTTTCATGGGAATTGTGATCCTCAAATCACACATAATCACACCTCCTGCACACATCTACACCTCCACAGTCCATTGGAAACCTGCAGGAAGTTCTATTTCACTATATTCCAAACACTCAAAAGGTACCTGGAATTTCACATCTTCATGGAATTGTCCCATTGGAACACATGGAATTCAAACTCCAGACACCTATATCACCTCCACTGGCCTACCACATATAGAAAAATACATTAGGATGGCTGCAGGGGCCTCTATTTCACAAGATTCCAAGTCCTTCCCATCATTAAAGGTACTTGGAATTTCACATTTTCATGGGAATTGTGATCCTCAAATCACACATAATCACACCCCCTGCACACATTTACACCTCCACAGTCCATTGGAAACCTGCAGGAAGTTCTATTTCACTATATTCCAAACACTCAAAAGGTACTTGGAATTTCACATCTTCGTGGATTTGGCCTATTGGAACACATGGAATTCCACCTCCTTATTCCTATAGCACCTCCACTGACCTACCATAACAGAAAAAAACTTTTATTGTGCTGCAGGGACCTCCATTTCACAAGATTCCAAGTCCTTCCCATCATTAAAGGTACTTGGAATTTCACATTTTCATGGGAATTGTGATCCTCAAATCATACATAATCACACCTCCTGGACACATTTACACCTCAACACTCCATTGGAAACCTGCACGAAGTTCTATTTCACCATATTCCAAACACTCAAGAGGTACCTGGAATTTCACATCTTCATGGAACTGTCCCATTGGAACACATGGAATTCAAACTCCAGACACCTATATCACCTCCACTGGCCTACCACATATAGAAAAATACATTAGGATGGCTGCAGGGGCCTCTATTTCACAAGATTCCAAGTCCTTCCAATCATTAAAGGTACTTGGAATTTCACATTTTCATGGGAATTGTGATCCTCAAATCATACATAATCACACCTCCTGCACACATTTACACCTCCACAGTCCATTGGAAACCTGCAGGAAGTTCTATTTCACTATATTCCAAACACTCAAAAGGTACTTGGAATTTCACATCTTCGTGGATTTGGCCTATTGGAACACATGGAATTCCACCTCCTTATGCCTATAGCACCTCCACTGACCTACCATAACAGAAAAAAACTTTTATTGTGCTGCAGGGACCTCCATTTCACAAGATTCCAAGTCCTTCCCATCATTAAAGGTACTTGGAATTGACCACTTTCATGGGAATTTTCATCTTCAAATCTCACACAATCACATCTCCCACACCCATTTACACCTCCACAGTCCATTGAAACCCTGCAGGAAATTCTATGTCACCACATTCCAAATTTGTATCTTTTTAAGACACATTCAAACATTAGATTCCATTTTCCAATCTTTGCTTTTTCAACACAACTTATCAATTCATGTTCAATTTTCCCATTTTCTCAACCTTTTCTCAAACTTATGATTGCGTAGTTGACATTCCAAATTTATACAAATGTTACAAGAACCTTTCAGAAGAATATTTTAAATTAAAGCTTTTCATCACCTAACATTTCATGGACACATTTGGACTACAAGTGACCTTTAGAAAACTACAGGAGTGTCTATTTCCACACATTCCAAAGCATCACAGGTACTTGGAATTTCACATCTTCCTGGATTTGGCCTATGGGGACACATGGAATTGCACTTCCAGACACGTATAGCACCTCCATTGACCTACTACATATAGAAAAATACACTGGAATGTCTGCAGGGGCCTCCATGTCACAAGATTCCAAGTCCTTCCCAAGATTAAATGAAGTTGGAATATAACACTTTCATGGGAATTTTCATCTTCAATTCTCTCACAATCACATCTCCTGCACACATCTACACCTCAACACTCCACTGGAAACCTGCACGAAGTTCTATTTCACCATATTCCAAACACTCAAGAGGTATCTGGAATTTCACATCTTCATGGAATTGTCCCATTGGAACACATGGAATTCAAACTCCAGACACCTATATCACCTCCACTGGCCTACCACATATAGAAAAATACATTAGGATGGCTGCAGGGGCCTCTATTTCACAAGATTCCAAGTCCTTCCAATCATTAAAGGTACTTGGAATTTCACATTTTCATGGGAATTGTGATCCTCAAATCACACATAATCACACCTCCTGCACACATTTACACCTCCACAGTCCATTGGAAACCTGCAGGAAGTTCTATTTCACTATATTCCAAACACTCAAAAGGTACTTGGAATTTCACATCTTCGTGGATTTGGCCTATTGGAACACATGGAATTCCACCTCCTTATGCCTATAGCACCTCCACTGACCTACCATAACAGAAAAAAACTTTTATTGTGCTGCAGGGACCTCCATTTCACAAGATTCCAAGTCCTTCCCATCATTAAATGAAGTTGGAATTGACCACTTTCATGGGAATTTTCATCTTCAAATCTCACACAATTACATCTCCCACACCCATTTACACCTCCACAGTCCATTGAAACCCTGCAGGAAATTCTATGTCACCACATTCCAAATTTGTATCTTTTTAAGACACATTCAAACATTAGATTCCATTTTCCAATCTTTGCTTTTTCAACACAACTTATCAATTCATGTTCAATTTTCCCATTTTCTCAACCTTTTCTCAAACTTATGATTGCGTAGTTGACATTCCAAATTTATACAAATGTTACAAGAACCTTTCAGAAGAATATTTTAAATTAA
>CM026089.1:0-16511 GCA_014839685.1 Anableps anableps
GCTAGCGTAGCTTAAAAAAAGCATAACACTGAAGATGTTAAGACAGGTCCTAAAAAATCTCGCAAGCACAAAAGCTTGGTCCTGACTTTTCTATCAACTCTGGCTATATTTACACATGCAAGTATCCGCACCCCTGTGAGAATGCCCTGAAAGTCCTAAAAGGAAATAAGGAGCCGGTATCAGGCACACATTATTTAGCCCACAACACCTTGCCCAGCCACACCCCCAAGGGAACTCAGCAGTGACAGACATTAAGCAATAAGTGAAAACTTGACTTAGTTAAAGCCAAGAGAGCCGGTTAAACTCGTGCCAGCCACCGCGGTTATACGAGAGGCTCAAGTTGATAGTCCTCGGCGTAAAGCGTGGTTAAGAGCCCCAATAAACTAAAGCTGAATATTCTCAAAGCTGTTATACGCATCCGAGAGCATGAATACCACTCACGAAAGTAGCTTTAAATTTCTCTGACCCCACGAAAGCTGTGAAACAAACTGGGATTAGATACCCCACTATGCCCAGCCATAAACTTTGGTAGTAACCTACAACCACTACCCGCCAGGGTACTACGAGCATAAGCTTAAAACCCAAAGGACTTGGCGGTGCTTTAGATCCCCCTAGAGGAGCCTGTTCTAGAACCGATAACCCCCGTTTAACCTCATCCACTCTTGTCCTTCCCGCCTATATACCGCCGTCGTCAGCATACCCTGTGAAGGTATCATAGTAAGCAAAATTGGCATAGCCCAAAACGCCAGGTCGAGGTGTAGCAAATGAATGGAGAAGAAATGGGCTACATTTCCTCTATTAGGAAATACGGACTATACTTTGAAACAAGTATATGAAGGAGGATTTAGCAGTAAGCGGAAAATAGAGCGTTCCACTGAACCCGGCCCTGAAGCGCGCACACACCGCCCGTCACTCTCCCCAAGCCACTAATCCTAATACCTAAAAAACTAAATGAGGCAAAGGGGAGGCAAGTCGTAACATGGTAAGTGTACCGGAAGGTGCACTTGGAAAAATCAGGACGTGGCTAAATCAGAAAAGCACCTCCCTTACACTGAGAAGACATCCGTGCAAATCGGATCGCCCTGAAGCCCAACAGCTAGCCTCTCCCCCTAAACACAAACTATAAATGTAACTTCCCCCAAACATACAAATTATTATAACTAAACCATTTTTCCCCCCTAGTATTGAGCGACAAAAAAGGGCAAAAAAACAGAGCTACAGAGAAAGTACCGCAAGGGAATGCTGAAAGAGAAATGAAATAACTCAGTAAAGCACAATAAAGCAGAGATTAAACCTCGTACCTTTTGCATCATGATTTAGCAAGTCTCCTCAAGCAAAAAGTCTTTTAGTTTGATTCCCCGAAACTAGACGAGCTACTTCAAGTCCGCCTGATAACAGGGCAAACCCGTCTCTGTGGCAAAAGAGTGGGAAGAACTTCAAGTAGAGGTGATAAACCTACCGAGCCTAGTTATAGCTGGTTGTTTGGGAAATAAATAGAAGTTTAGCCTCTAGTTCATCTTCTTCCAACCCTGGCTCCGCCTAACCTCAAGACCCAAGACATTACTAGAGAGTAATTCAAAAGGGGTACAGCCCTTTTGAATAAAGACACAACTTTTCCAGATGGATAATAATCATAATCTATACAGGTACATGTTCCGGTGGGCCTAAAAGCAGCCACCCCAAAAGAAAGCGTTAAAGCTCAAACATCTCCTTCACCTTTTATTCAGGTAAATAAATTATACTCCTCTCATTAACTACCAAACTATTCTATAACTTATAGAAGAAATTATGCTAATATGAGTAATAAGAGAGAACACCTCTCTCCAAGCATCAGCGTAAATCGGAACGGATTTTCCTCCGAAAATTAACGGCCCAAACCCAAGAAGGGATAAGAAAATAAACAGAAAACAAGAAAAACCTCTTTTAATACACCGTTACCCCTACACTGGTATGCTAATTTGGAAAGACTAAAAGAGAGAGAAGGAACTCGGCAAACCACACCCCAAGCCTCGCCTGTTTACCAAAAACATCGCCTCTTGAAAGTATCCTATAAGAGGTCTCGCCTGCCCTGTGACTCAAGTTTAACGGCCGCGGTATCCTGACCGTGCAAAGGTAGCGTAATCACTTGTCTTTTAAATGAAGACCTGTATGAATGGCAAAACGAGGGCTTAACTGTCTCCTCCCTCCAGTCAATGAAATTGATCTCCCCGTGCAGAAGCGGGGATAATAACATAAGACGAGAAGACCCTGTGGAGCTTTAGACAAAAGACAGATTATGTTAAAAACCCTTAATAAAAAGACATAACTAATTAAACCCTGTCACAATGTCTTTGGTTGGGGCGACCGCGGGGAAAAAACTAACCCCCACGTGGAATAAAAGTACTCTACTTCAAAAATCAAGAGCGACAGCTCTAAGAATCAGAACATCTGACCTTAAGATCCGACAAAGTCGATCAACGAACCGAGTTACCCCAGGGATAACAGCGCAATCCCCTTTTAGAGCCCATATCGACAAGGGGGTTTACGACCTCGATGTTGGATCAGGACATCCTAATGGTGCAGCCGCTATTAAGGGTTCGTTTGTTCAACGATTAATAGTCCTACGTGATCTGAGTTCAGACCGGAGTAATCCAGGTCAGTTTCTATCTATGACATGCCCCCTTCCAGTACGAAAGGACCGAAGGAGGGAGGCCAATGCCAAAGACATGCCTCACCCTTAACCAATGCAAACAACTAAAATGGACAAAAGGACATATTCTCCATGCCTCAAATAAAGGCTGTTAAGGTGGCAGATCCCGGCTAATGCAAAAGACCTAAGCTCTTTACAAAGAGGTTCAAATCCTCTCCCTAACTATGATCTCAACACTCCTCTCAGTACTCATTAATCCCCTAGTATTAATCATTTTCATTATACTAGCTGTCGCGCTCCTCACCCTTGTTGAACGAAAAGTGCTTGGATACATACAACTACGAAAAGGCCCAAACGTAGTTGGGCCTTATGGGCTTTTACAACCCTTCGCAGACGGCCTAAAACTCTTAACAAAAGAGCCAGTACGTCCCTCCACCGCCTCCCCCCTCCTATTTCTTACAACTCCTATTTTAGCCTTTACATTAGCCCTTACACTCTGAGCCCCTATACCCCTCCCCTTTCCTATCACAGACTTAAACCTAGGAGTCCTATTTATTCTTGCCCTCTCAAGCCTCGCTGTATATTCAATTCTAGGCTCTGGCTGAGCATCAAATTCAAAATACGCCCTAATTGGGGCCCTCCGAGCCGTTGCCCAGACTATCTCATACGAAGTAAGCCTGGGTTTAATTCTCCTTAACGCTATCATTTTTACAGGGGGATTTACCCTTCAAACTTTTAGCACCGCCCAAGAAAGTACCTGGCTTATCCTCCCAACCTGACCACTCGCCATCATATGATATGTTTCTTCACTAGCCGAGACAAACCGTGCCCCTTTCGACCTTACAGAAGGAGAATCAGAACTTGTCTCCGGCTTTAATGTAGAATACGCTGGCGGCCCATTTGCCCTCTTTTTCCTCGCTGAATACGCTAATATTCTTTTAATAAATACACTTTCTGCCACCCTCTTTCTTGGAGCCTCCCTCCATCACTTCTTTCCAGAAGTCACCTCCATTACTCTAATAATAAAAGCCACCCTCCTCTCCATTATATTCCTCTGAATTCGAGCCTCCTATCCCCGCTTCCGATACGACCAACTTATGCACTTAATCTGAAAAAACTTTCTTCCTCTCACCCTCGCTCTTGTAATTTGACATCTTTCCCTCCCCCTCTCCTTTTCAGGCCTCCCCCCACAATTTTAGCCAGGCGCCGTGCCTGAACCAAAGGGCCACTTTGATAGAGTGAACTATGAGGGTTCAAGTCCCTCCGGCTCCTTAGAAAGAAGGGCTTCGAACCCTACCTGAAGAGATCAAAACTCTTAGTGCTTCCACTACACCACTTTCTAGTAGAGTCAGCTAAATAAGCTTTTGGGCCCATACCCCAAACATGTTGGTTAAAACCCTTCCTCCACTAATGAATCCCTTTATTTTTGCCACCCTACTCTTTAGTCTTGGCCTTGGAACCACTATTACCCTCTCCAGCACCCACTGACTCCTAGCCTGAATAGGCTTAGAAATTAACACCCTAGCAATTATTCCACTAATAGCCCAAAATCACCACCCTCGAGCAGTTGAAGCCACCACTAAGTATTTTCTAATTCAAGCTACAGCCGCAGCAACACTACTTTTCGCAAGCGTCTCTAACGCTTGGATTACCGGCCAATGAAACATCTACGAAATATCTCACCCCTACCCCACCACTCTTATTTTACTTGCTTTAGCCCTAAAAATTGGCCTAGCCCCCCTACACAGCTGAATGCCTGAAGTCCTTCAAGGACTAGACCTAACCACAGGCCTAATTCTCTCAACCTGACAAAAGCTCGCCCCCTTCTCTCTTCTCCTCCAAATTCCTCTTACCAACCACAATATCTTAATCTTATTAGGACTTCTATCCACCCTTATTGGTGGTTGAGGAGGCCTAAACCAAACACAACTCCGAAAAATCCTAGCATACTCCTCAATTGCCCACCTAGGATGAATAATCCTCATCCTACAATTTCTTCCCCCCCTCACCCTCCTAACATTCATTATTTACTTTATCATAACTTTCTCCCTATTTATAGCCTTTAAACTAACTCACTCCACCAATATTAATTCACTTTCAACATCCTGAGCCAAAGCCCCCGCCCTCACCTTCGTTCTTCCCTGCATCCTGCTCTCTCTCGGCGGCCTACCACCTCTCACTGGTTTTGTACCAAAATGAATAATTCTCCAAGAATTAACTAAACAAAATTTACCCACCCTCGCCACCCTCGCTGCACTTTCCGCCCTACTTAGCCTCTACTTTTACCTACGCCTCTCTTACGCTATAACCCTAACCATATCCCCTAACAACACCACGGCTACCCTCCCCTGACGCCTACCTTCCCACCACCTCTCATTCCCCCTTGCAATTACCACATCCCTCACTATCTGCCTTCTTCCACTCACCCCAACTATCATAGCACTCTTCACCCCTTAGAGGCTTAGGATAACCAGACCAAGGGCCTTCAAAGCCCTAAGTAAGAGTGAAAATCTCTTAGCCCCTGAGCTAAGACTTACGGGACATTAACCCACATCTTCTGTATGCAAAACAGACACTTTAATTAAGCTAAAGCCTTCCTAGACAGGAAGGCCTCGATCCTACAAACTCTTAGTTAACAGCTAAGCGCCCAATCCAACGAGCATCTATCTAACTTTCCCCGCCTAGCTCTCACAAAATAGGCGGGGAAAGCTCCGGCGGGGGCAAGCCCACTTCTTTAGATTTGCAATCTAATGTGAAACACCTCAGAGCTTTGATAAGAAGAGGAATTAAACCTCTGTTTATGGGGCTACAACCCACCGCTAAAACACTCAGCCATCTTACCTGTGGCAATTACACGTTGATTTTTCTCAACTAATCATAAAGACATCGGCACCCTTTATTTAGTCTTTGGTGCATGAGCCGGCATAGTCGGAACAGCCCTGAGCCTTCTCATTCGAGCTGAACTAAGCCAACCGGGCTCTCTCTTAGGAGACGACCAAATTTACAATGTAATCGTTACAGCTCATGCCTTTGTAATAATCTTTTTTATAGTTATGCCCATCATAATTGGAGGCTTTGGCAACTGACTAGTACCACTAATAATTGGTGCCCCCGATATAGCCTTCCCTCGAATAAATAATATAAGCTTCTGACTTCTCCCACCCTCATTCCTCCTCCTTCTGGCCTCTTCTGGAGTTGAAGCTGGTGCCGGAACCGGCTGAACTGTTTATCCCCCACTAGCAGGCAACCTAGCTCATGCCGGGGCCTCCGTAGACCTCACTATTTTTTCACTTCACCTGGCAGGTGTCTCCTCAATTCTTGGTGCAATTAACTTTATTACCACAATTATTAATATAAAACCCCCAGCTATTTCCCAATACCAAACGCCTTTGTTTGTTTGGGCTGTTCTTATCACAGCTGTCCTTCTTCTCCTGTCTCTGCCAGTTCTTGCTGCAGGAATTACAATACTTCTGACTGACCGTAATTTAAACACCACGTTCTTTGACCCAGCAGGTGGGGGTGATCCAATTCTTTACCAACACTTATTCTGATTCTTTGGTCATCCTGAAGTTTATATTCTTATTCTTCCTGGGTTTGGTATAATTTCACACATTGTTGCTTATTATTCCGGCAAAAAAGAACCTTTCGGGTATATGGGGATGGTTTGAGCAATAATAGCAATTGGACTTCTTGGATTTATCGTTTGGGCCCACCATATATTTACAGTTGGAATAGACGTTGATACTCGTGCTTACTTCACATCCGCCACTATAATTATTGCCATTCCAACAGGTGTAAAAGTCTTCAGCTGACTTGCCACCCTGCATGGAGGAACCATTAAATGAGAAACCCCACTCCTTTGAGCCCTCGGCTTTATTTTCCTATTTACCGTGGGGGGCCTAACGGGTATTGTGTTGGCAAACTCATCACTAGATATTGTTCTTCACGACACATACTACGTAGTAGCCCATTTCCACTACGTCTTATCAATAGGAGCTGTCTTTGCAATTATCGCCGCCTTCGTACACTGATTCCCCCTATTTTCAGGCTACACCCTACACAGCACCTGAACAAAAATTCACTTTGGAATCATGTTCGTAGGTGTTAACCTTACCTTCTTCCCACAACATTTCCTTGGACTAGCAGGTATGCCACGACGATATTCTGACTATCCGGATGCCTACACACTTTGAAACACAATTTCTTCTATTGGATCCCTAATTTCCCTAGTAGCTGTAATTATGTTCTTGTTTATTATCTGAGAAGCCTTTGCAGCAAAACGTGAAGTCCTCTCAGTGGAATTAACAGCCACCAATGTTGAATGACTTCACGGCTGCCCTCCTCCATACCACACATTTGAAGAACCCGCATTTGTTCAAATTCAATATTCTAATTAGACTAGTTATGCCCCCGAGAAAGGAAGGAATTGAACCCTCATAAACTGATTTCAAGCCAATCGCATAACCGCTCTGCCACTTTCTTTATAAGATACTAGTAAAATATTATTACACTGCCTTGTCAAGACAAAATTGCAAGTTAAACTCTTGCGTATCTTATCATTAATAATGGCACATCCCTCCCAACTAGGCTTTCAAGATGCAGCTTCACCTGTTATAGAAGAACTTCTCCACTTTCATGACCACGCCCTAATAATCGTATTTCTTATTAGCACCCTTGTTCTTTATATTATTATAGCTATAGTTACCACAAAACTTACTAATAAATTCATCTTAGACTCCCAAGAGATTGAAATTATTTGAACACTCCTTCCAGCAATAATCCTTATTCTCATCGCACTCCCATCCCTCCGAATCCTCTACCTCATAGATGAAATTAATGACCCCCACCTCACAATTAAAGCCGTAGGCCATCAATGATACTGAAGTTATGAATACACGGACTATGAAGACCTCGGGTTTGACTCCTACATAATCCCCACACAAGACCTCACCCCTGGCCAATTTCGATTACTAGAGACAGATCACCGCATAGTTATTCCTGTTGAATCTCCAATCCGTGTTTTAGTCTCCGCAGATGATGTACTCCACTCCTGAGCTGTACCCAGCCTAGGAATTAAAATAGACGCAGTCCCAGGCCGACTAAACCAAACAGCATTCATTACCTCACGCCCTGGAGTATTTTATGGACAATGCTCAGAAATTTGCGGAGCAAATCACAGCTTCATGCCAATTGTAGTTGAAGCAGTTCCCCTTCAACACTTTGAAAATTGATCATCTCTAATACTTGAAGACGCTTCGCTAAGAAGCTAAACAGGGAATAGCGTTAGCCTTTTAAGCTAAAGAATGGTGACCCCCAACCACCCCTAGCGAAATGCCACAACTTAACCCTGCCCCATGATTTTTAATTCTAGCATTCTCCTGACTTGTCTTTTTAACTATTATTCCCCAAAAAGTATTAGCACACTCCTTTCCTAATGAACCAACCTCACAAACCAAGCAAATTCCACAAACAGAATCCTGAAACTGACCGTGATACTAAGCTTCTTTGATCAATTTATAAGCCCTTCCTTCTTAGGCATTCCTTTAATAGGACTAGCCCTTGCCCTACCATGAGCCCTTTACCCCCAACCTTCTACACGATGGGTAAATAACCGCCTTCTAACCCTTCAAAGCTGACTTATCAATCGATTCACCCAACAAATTTTTCAACCTATTAACCCCCCTGGCCACAAATGAGCCCTCCTACTAACATCCTTAATACTGTTTCTTATTACATTAAATATACTAGGCCTTTTTCCCTACACATTTACCCCTACCACCCAGCTATCCCTTAATATGGCCTTCGCTGTCCCTCTATGACTAGCAACAGTAATTATTGGCATACGCACACAACCAACCCACGCCTTAGGTCACCTCCTTCCAGAAGGAACCCCCACCCCCTTAATCCCCATCCTTATTATTATCGAGACAATTAGTCTGTTTATTCGCCCCCTTGCCCTGGGTGTTCGACTTACAGCCAACCTAACTGCCGGCCACCTACTCATTCAATTAATTGCAACCGCTGCATTCGTACTTCTCCCAATTATACCAACTACAGCAATCCTCACCTCTATACTTCTACTACTCCTTACACTATTAGAAGTTGCTGTCGCCATAATCCAAGCATATGTTTTCGTACTACTCTTAAGCCTCTATTTACAAGAAAACGTTTAATGGCCCATCAAGCACATGCATACCACATAGTAGACCCCAGCCCCTGACCCCTGACGGGCGCAGTAGCCGCCCTCCTAATAACATCTGGCCTAGCAATTTGAATACATTTTCACTCCACTATCCTTATATCCTTAGGCCTAATTCTCCTACTGTTAACAATGTATCAATGATGACGAGATATCATTCGAGAAGGAACATTCCAAGGCCATCACACCCCTCCCGTACAGAAAGGCCTACGCTATGGTATAATTCTATTTATTACTTCAGAGATCTTCTTCTTCCTAGGGTTTTTCTGAGCCTTTTACCACTCAAGCCTAGCCCCTACTCCAGAACTAGGCGGCTGCTGGCCTCCTACCGGAATTACAACATTAGACCCCTTTGAAGTCCCCCTCCTAAATACAGCAGTTTTATTAGCATCCGGAGTTACAGTTACTTGAGCGCATCATAGTATTATAGAAGGCCACCGCAAACAAGCAATTCAATCTCTTATCCTTACTATTGCCCTTGGTTTCTATTTCACAGTACTTCAAGCACTAGAATACTATGAAGCACCTTTCACCATTGCAGATGGGGTTTACGGCTCTACCTTCTTTGTTGCAACGGGATTTCACGGCCTTCACGTAATCATTGGCTCCACCTTCCTAACTGTCTGCCTACTACGACAAGTTCAATACCACTTCACATCAGCACACCATTTTGGATTTGAAGCTGCTGCCTGATACTGACATTTTGTCGACGTCGTATGGCTATTCCTTTATATTTCTATCTACTGATGAGGCTCATAGTCTTTCTAATATGAATATTAGTATAAGTGACTTCCAATCACAAAGTCTTGGTTAAACTCCAAGGAAAGATAATGAACCTAGTACTGGTTATACTTTTGATTTCCTCTGCTCTTTCTCTCCTTCTGGCAATTATCGCATTCTGACTTCCAATAATTAACCCCGATTACGAAAAGCTTTCACCCTATGAGTGCGGGTTTGACCCTCTAGGTACAGCACGATTACCTTTCTCACTCCGCTTCTTCTTAATTGCTATTCTATTTCTTCTATTTGACCTAGAAATTGCCCTCCTCCTCCCCCTCCCCTGAGGGGACCAACTTTCCACACCGCTTTTAACCTTCATCTGAGCATCTACTATCCTCATTCTTCTAACCCTTGGGCTAATTTATGAATGAATTCAAGGCGGGTTGGAGTGAGCAGAATAGGTATTTAGTTTAATAAAAACATTTGATTTCGGCTCAAAAAACTATGGTTTAACCCCATATTTACCTAATGACCCCTACTCACTTTGCATTTTCATCAGCCTTTATGCTAGGCCTAGCAGGGCTTGCCTTTCACCGAACCCACCTTCTTTCCGCACTACTTTGCTTAGAAGGCATAATATTAACCCTGTTCATCGCCCTTTCTCTATGAACATTACAACTTGACTCAACAAATTTTGCATCCTCCCCTATAATTCTTCTAGCATTCTCTGCTTGCGAGGCTAGCGCAGGGTTAGCCCTCCTAGTAGCCACTGCCCGCACACACGGCACTGACCGCCTCCAAACCCTTAACCTACTACAATGCTAAAAATCCTAATCCCCACTATACTATTACTATTATCCACATGACTAATTTCCCCTAAATACTTATGACCTACTACCCTTCTTTACAGTTTAATAATTGCCACCATTAGCTTAATCTGACTTGGAATGCCCCAAGAAACAGGCTGATCTTTTCTCAACCCCTACATAGCATGCGACCCCCTCTCCACCCCCCTCCTTATTTTAACATGTTGACTTCTCCCTTTAATAATTTTAGCCAGCCAAAATCACCTATCAGCCGAACCAACAAACCGCCAACGAACTTATATTTCCCTCCTAATTTTACTCCAAATTTTTCTCATTATAGCATTCAGCGCCACTGAACTAATTATGTTTTATGTAATATTTGAAGCCACTTTAATTCCAACTCTAATCATTATTACCCGCTGGGGAAATCAAGTAGAACGCCTGAATGCAGGGACTTACTTCTTATTTTATACACTAGCAGGATCTCTTCCCCTCTTGGTTGCCCTACTTGTCTTACAACACTCAACAGGAACCCTCTCTTTCCTAACCCTGGCCTACTCCCCCTTAACCCATTTAACCTCCTGAGCAGATAAAATCTGATGGGCAGCTTGCTTACTTGCTTTCCTAGTTAAAATACCCCTTTATGGAGCTCACCTTTGACTTCCAAAAGCACACGTTGAAGCACCCATTGCCGGCTCCATAGTCCTTGCTGCTGTCCTTTTAAAGCTTGGCGGTTACGGAATAATACGAATTCTAGTTATTCTAGACCCCCTTACAAAAGAACTCGCTTACCCCTTCATCATCCTTGCCCTCTGAGGCATAATTATGACAGGATCCATCTGTCTCCGACAGACAGACCTAAAATCCCTCATCGCCTACTCCTCCGTCAGCCATATAGGCCTAGTTGCAGCAGGTATTCTAATTCAGACACCCTGAGGATTTGCAGGTGCCCTAATTCTTATAATTGCCCACGGACTTACATCTTCTGCCCTTTTCTGCCTCGCAAACACAAATTATGAACGAACTCACAGCCGAACAATATTCCTAGCCCGAGGCCTTCAAATGGCCTTCCCCTTAATAACCGCCTGATGATTCATTTCTAGCCTAGCCAACCTAGCACTCCCCCCACTTCCTAATCTTATAGGAGAACTAATAATTATTTCCTCCCTCTTCAACTGGTCCGCATGAACACTCGTCCTGACTGGACTCGGAACTCTAATCACTGCAGGATATTCTCTCTACATATTTCTTTTAACCCAGCGAGGCCCCTTACCTTATCATCTAACCTCCATTGACCCATCCTACACCCGAGAACATCTTCTCATTATCCTCCACCTTCTTCCCCTCCTTCTACTTATTCTAAAACCAGAACTAATTTGAGGGTGAGTAACCTGTAGACATAGTTTAATAAAAACATTAGATTGTGATTCTAGAAAAGGGGGTTAAATCCCTCCTGTCCACCGAGAGAGGCCCGACAGCAACGATAACTGCTAATTTTCGTCCCCTTAGTTTGACTCTAAGGCTCACTTAAATTACAATGCTCCTAAAGGATAATAGTTTATCCATTGGTCTTAGGAACCAAAAACTCTTGGTGCAACTCCAAGTAGCAGCTATGCAAATTACCCCCACCTTAATATCCTCATGCATTATGCTTCTCCTTTTCCTTTTATTTTATCCAATTTTTACCTCACTCTCACCTAACCCCCTCCCCTCAAACTGAGCACTAATAAAAACCAAAACTGCCGTAAAGCTAGCCTTTTTCGTCAGTCTAATTCCACTATTTCTTTTTCTTGACCAGGGAACAGAAACAATCATCACAGCCTGATCTTGAGCTAACACCCTCACTTTCGATATTAACATCAGCTTAAAATTTGACCTCTACTCCTGCGTTTTTACACCTGTAGCCCTGTACGTCACATGATCTATTCTCGAATTTGCATCTTGATATATACACTCAGACCCACAAATTAACCGCTTTTTCAAATATCTTCTAATTTTCCTAATTGCCATAATTATTCTAGTTACCGCAAACAACATATTTCAACTATTTATTGGTTGAGAAGGCGTTGGAATTATATCCTTTCTCCTCATTAGTTGGTGATACGGCCGGGCTGATGCAAACACAGCAGCCCTTCAAGCCGTTATTTATAACCGAGTCGGGGATATTGGACTTATTCTAGCAATAGCATGAATAGCCACCAACCTTAATTCCTGGGAAATTCAACAGTTAATTACTACCTCTAAAGATTTTGACCTCACTCTCCCTCTACTAGGTCTTGTACTAGCTGCCGCTGGTAAATCAGCACAATTCGGCCTCCACCCATGGCTTCCTTCCGCCATGGAAGGCCCCACGCCAGTCTCTGCCCTATTGCATTCCAGCACCATGGTCGTAGCTGGCATTTTTTTACTTATTCGACTTAGCCCCCTTATACAAAACAATGCTCTCGCCCTAACAACTTGCCTATGCCTAGGCGCATTCACCACCTTATTTACAGCAACCTGTGCCTTAACCCAAAATGACATTAAAAAAATTATTGCATTCTCCACATCCAGTCAACTGGGCTTAATGATAGTCACCATCGGACTTAACCAACCTCAACTAGCCTTCCTCCACATCTGCACCCATGCTTTCTTCAAAGCAATGTTATTTTTATGCTCGGGCTCCATTATCCACAGCCTAAATGATGAGCAAGACATCCGCAAAATAGGAGGCATACACTACTTAGCCCCCTTCACTTCCTCCTGCTTGACCATCGGAAACCTAGCCTTAACCGGTACCCCCTTCTTAGCTGGCTTTTTCTCAAAAGACGCAATCATCGAAGCACTAAACACATCTTACCTTAACGCCTGAGCCCTAATCCTAACACTAATTGCTACCTCCTTCACAGCAGTCTATAGTCTCCGCGTAGTCTTCTTCGTCTCAATAGGACACCCCCGCTTTACCCCACTCTCCCCTATTAACGAAAATAGTCCTGCCACAATCAACCCTATTAAACGACTAGCCTGAGGAAGCATTATCGCAGGTTTCCTTATTACCTCCTGCATTCTCCCACTAAACACACCTGTAATATCTATACCCCCCTTACTGAAATTAACAGCCCTCCTAATTACCATTCTTGGACTTTTAACAGCACTTGAATTAGCCTCCTTATCATCAAAACAATTTAAGCCTACTCCCAAATTCCCCTATCACCACTTCTCCAATATACTAGGCTTCTATCCTCACATCATTCACCGCCTAACTCCCAAAATTAGTTTATTCCTAGGCCAAACAATTGCTAGCCAAATAATTGACCAAACCTGACTAGAAAAAACCGGACCAAAAGCTACTTATTCATTAAACTACCCTCTCATCACGACCACAAGCAACCTCCAACGAGGAATAATCAAAACCTATCTTTCCCTATTCTTCTTCACCTCCCTCCTTGCTCTCTCCATATGTATGTTTAGACAGCCCGAAGCGATCCCCGACTCACACCCCGAGTCAACTCTAACACAACAAAAAGCGTTAACAATAGTACCCACGCCCCTGTAATTAACAAATACCCCCCTGAAGAATAAATCTCAGAAACACCTCCCACATCTCCCCGTACAACCCACAACTCCCCCAACTCATCCGATGCTATTCAACTTTCCAAATATCAATTTCCTCCTACAACTATGCCCACTACCCCCACCCCTACCAAATATCCTAATGTTAATCCCAAAATCGGCCAACTTCCCCACCCCTCTGGGTATGGCTCAGCCGCAAGAGCAGCTGAATACGCAAATACTACCAACATCCCCCCCAAATAAATTAAAAACAAAATTAAAGATAAAAATGAACCCCCATGCCCAACCAAAACACCACACCCCACTCCCGCTACTATAACCAACCCTAAGGCTGCAAAATATGGAGAAGGGTTAGATGCAACCGCCGCCAAACCTAGCACTATACCAAACAATAACAAATATATTATATAAGACATCATTCTCGCCAGGATTCTAACCTAAACTAATGGCTTGAAAAACCACCGTTGTAATTCAACTACAAGAACACAATGGCTAACCTCCGAAAAACCCACCCCCTACTAAAAATTGCAAATGACACATTAGTGGACCTTCCCGCCCCAGTTAACATCTCTGCTTGATGGAACTTCGGCTCCCTCCTAGGACTCTGCCTTATCGCCCAAATCTTAACAGGCCTGTTCCTAGCAATACACTACACCTCTGACATCTCCACAGCATTTTCATCAGTCGCCCACATCTGCCGAGATGTAAACTACGGTTGACTAATCCGAAACATGCACGCCAACGGCGCTTCATTCTTCTTTATCTGCATCTATTTACACATTGGACGAGGTCTCTACTATGGGTCCTACCTCTATAAAGAAACATGAAATGTTGGCGTAGTTCTTCTACTCCTAGTAATAATAACAGCTTTCGTAGGGTATGTCCTCCCCTGAGGACAAATATCCTTTTGAGGCGCCACCGTCATTACAAACCTACTATCCGCTGTACCCTATATCGGTAATGCTCTTGTACAATGAATTTGAGGAGGGTTTTCAGTAGACAATGCCACCCTAACCCGTTTCTTCGCCTTCCATTTCCTCCTCCCATTCGTTGTCGCCGCAGCAACTATAGTTCACCTAATCTTTCTTCACGAAACAGGATCCAACAACCCCACAGGATTAAACTCCGACGCCGATAAAATTTCCTTCCACCCATACTTCTCCTACAAAGACCTACTAGGCTTTGCCCTTCTTCTCACAACCTTAATTTCCCTAGCACTCTTCTCTCCGAACCTTCTAGGAGACCCAGAAAATTTTACCCCCGCAAATCCACTCGTCACCCCACCCCATATCAAGCCTGAATGATATTTCCTCTTTGCTTACGCCATTTTACGCTCAATTCCTAATAAACTAGGAGGCGTCCTCGCCCTTTTAGCCTCCATCTTAGTACTAATAGTAGTTCCCATCCTCCATACATCTAAGCAACGAAGCCTAACCTTTCGCCCCCTAACACAATTTCTCTTTTGGCTCCTTGTCGCTGATGTTGTAATTCTCACTTGAATTGGAGGCATGCCAGTAGAACACCCTTTTATTATTATTGGACAAGTCGCCTCCTTCCTTTATTTCCTCCTCTTCCTAGTTTTATCTCCCACAGCAGCATGACTAGAAAACAAAATCCTCAAATGATAATAGCACTAGTAGCTCAGCATCAGAGCGTCGGCCTTGTAAACCGAATGCCGAGGGTTAAATTCCCTCCTATTGTTCAAAGAAGAAGGAATTTAACCCCCACCCCTAACTCCCAAAGCTAGGATTCTACTTAAACTATTCCTTGACCAGAATCTGCCACAATATATACATGTATGTATAATCCCCATGAATTTATTTTAACCATATAAAATGATGTCACCCTACATAATGTACTTACACCTATTAATGTAAATCAACACACAAGAAAACACACAATGAAAACATACTAAAAGCATATAAATCACATAAACCATAATTTGTAATAATTGTGGAACGAAATTGATTTGCTCTATCATAACTCTCACTAGTCAAGTTATACCAAGATTTAACATCTCTGTAAATCAAAATCAAATGTAGTAAGAAACCACCATCAGATGATTTCTTAATGAATACGTTTATTGATGGTCAAGGACAAAACTATAGAGGGTAACACACAGTGAATTATTCCTGGCATCGGTTCCTATTTCAGGTCCATAAATTGAAATATTCCCCAAACATTTCTTATCCTTGCATAAGTTAATGGTGGAGTACATACTACTCGTTACCCACCATGCCGAGCGTTCATTCCATAGTGCTATTGGTTCTTCTTTTCTATTTCCTTTCATTTTGCATTTCACAGTGCATACAGATATGTTTAATTAAGGTTGTACATGTCCTTGTCTTCAAGTATATAGATATTCATGAATTTAAATTTAAATTTATAAATTACATAACTGATATCAAGGACATAAAGAATTTAATTTTGTACAAACTTTTCTGTTATACACCCCTCCTGGCTTATTCTCGTCAAACCCCCCCCACCCCCCCAAGAGCTAGAGACATTTTATAAACCTGCAAACCCCCCCGGAAGCAAGCCAGGCCCCTACCGCTCATTTTTTCCTTAATCTAATTTATATTTTAATAATTGTATTATTACAAAT